>JAENHJ010000327.1:0-35453 GCA_025330945.1 Mucuna pruriens | reverse complement strand
AAGATAAATAGGTGTTTATTAGACGCTTTTTGCAAAATTGGGCCAATTACATCTATTCCCCACATATCAAAAGGCCAATGTGTCGATAGGACGTGTAGAGGCACTAGAGGTACCTGGATGTTGTCAAGGTAGATTTGACACTTGTGACATCTCTTCACATGTTCGCAACAATCCACTTCCATTTTAGCCCAACAATACCCAAAACTCACGATTTTTCTTGCCATAACAGGCCCGCTTGCATGGCTTTCGAAGGCTCCTTCATGAATTTCCTTCAGTATTTCCTTAGCCTCGTTAGCATCTACCCAATGGAGTAAGGTCATATATAAGCTTCTTTTGTAGAGCACATCCCCGTTAAGCACAAATTCCATGGCACCAGGTGGGTATTCTCTATTCTTCAAGTAGTGCTTGATATCGTAGTACCATGGTTTCCCATTGACTTCTTCCTCTATTGCTTGGTAGTAGGCTAGTATGGCTTGATGTCGGACAAAAAGAGTCACCGTATCACTTTCTCGGCTGACTTCGAACATGGAGGATAGTGTGGCCAATGCATCCGCCATTTGATTTTCTTCTCATGGGGTGTAGTGAAACATTATCTTTTCGAAATGTTCAACCAATTCTTTAATATATGAGTAGTAAAGAATCAGATTAGCATCCCGCTTTTCCTATTCTCCTCGTAGTTGATGGATAATCACTGTAGAATCTCCACAAACTTTGAGGTCTTTAATATGATATTCTAAGGCCATGGCTATTCCCATCATGTAGGCTTCATATTCAGTCATATTATTCGTGCAATTAAAGCCTAACCTCGTGGTAAAGGGGAAACAACGTTCTTTTGGAGATATTAAGACAGCTCCGATACCGTGGCCCAAAGTATTAGATGCCCCGTCGAAGAACATGGTCCAACCCTTCTCTTGTTCTGGTTCCCCCATCAGTATTAGTATATCTTCATCTAGAAAGTCATGCCTCGTGGGTTGGTAATCTACAGAGGGTTGTGAGCCAAATGATCTGCCAAAGCACTCCCTTTAATTGCTTTTTGAGTGACATGGACAATGTCGTATTCTGACAGTGCCACTTGCCACCTGGCTATCTTCCCTATTAGGGCTGGCTTTTTAAATATGTACTTGATAGGATCTATTTTGGAGATTAACCATGTTGTGTGGGACAACATATATGATCTTAGCCAACAAGTTCCCTAGGTTAGAGCACAATATGTTCGTTCTAGTTAGGAGTACCTCATTTCGTAGTTTGTGAATTTCTTGCTGAGGTAATAGATGGCCCATTCTTTCCTTTTTGATTCATCATGTTGTCCTAAGACATAACCCATGGATTCTTCTAGTACGATCAGGTACATTATGAGAGGTCTTCCAAATACTGGTGGCACCAAGATGGGAGGCTCCTTCAAATACTGTTTGATTTCCTTAAACGCCTTTTGATAGTCCTCAATCCATTCTATTTTCTGATTTTTCCGTAAGAGCTTAAAAAATGGGATTGGAAGTGGCCGTTATTTGAGATATAAACTTGTTATTAATTCAATCTCCCTAACAAGCCTCTAATTTCCTTTTCCATTTGAGGAGGTGGCATTTCTTAGATTGCTTTTACTTTGTTAGGGTCGACCTCTATCCCTTTTTCATTGACTATGAACCCTAACAGCTTCCCTGATTTGACATTAAAGGTACATTTAGCCGGGTTGAGACGAAATCCATACTTCCTTAACCTTTCAAATAACTTTCTTAGGTCTTGGATATGTTCCCCGTCCATCTTGGATTTGGCAATCATATCATCCACATATACTTCAACTTCTTTATGCATCATATCATGGAATAGAGCTACCATAGCTCATTGATACGTTGCTCCGACATTTTTTAACCCGAAGGGCATCACTTTGTAGCAAAATGTCTCCCATTGAAAGATGAAAGTGGTTTTTTCCATGTCTTTAAGGGCCATCCTGATTTGATTATATCTGGAGAATCCATCCATGAAGGAGAAGCAACTATGTTTATCCATGTTATCCACTAGGACATCAATGTGAGGCAGGGGAAAGTCATCTTTGGGGCTGGCCCTATTCAAATCTCAACAATCTACACACATTCTGACCTTCCTGTCTTTTTTAGGTACTGGTACTATGTTAGCCACCCATTGCGGTTATTTGGATACTAAAAAAAACCTGGCTTCTAATTGTTTCTTCACTTCTTCCTTAATTTTTAAAGATGTCTTTGGACTCATCCTCCTCAATTTTTGCTTTACAGGGGGATAGCTAGGTTCCAAGGGTATCTTGTGTTCTACTATCTCATTGTCTAACCCTAGCATGTCTCGATAGGACCATGCAAATATATCTACATATTCAGTTAGCAATTTAATAAGTTTTATTTTGTCGTCCGAGCATATTGTGGTTCCTACTTTGACTTCTTTCATCTCTCCCTCTGAATTAATATTGATGGTATCAATTTCTTCTTGATAGTGGAGGATAATCTTTTCTTCTAATTTTACTAACCTTTTTAGTTCGCTTGGAGGTTCCTGATTGATCTCTTCCTCGTTAGTTTGGTTAACTATATTATTGAAGTAATGTTGTGGAGATGTAATGCCATTACCTCAAATTGTTTATTTGGGGATATGTGATTTATCGAGGTATGTATGATTAGTAAGGTGTATTTATTATTATTTTTCAGAAGTATGGAATTAGAACAAAAGGCATGAAGATGTTGAAATGAAACAAAGAATGTAATTTCGTTAACTAGTTCTATTAAGATAACAATTATTGGCTCAGAATAACTGAAGTAGTTTGACTCATAGATTACTTGAAAACATAGGTCACCGGAAGCTCTTGGATGGTCTAGTTATTGGGCTCTTCTTGTGACGAGCAGGGCCTGACAAAGCTTTCGGGGCGACCTTCTTTTGTAGATGCTTCTTCCACTTGATTGGTATATCCCTTACTAATAAAGTTCTCGTAAAGGTTAGTGCTCCCTCTACGATGTTGCCTATGTGATTTAATGCAGGACATTTCCGGCTGGTATCCGAGTCTCTTTCTTCCCGGATTACCTTTTAACTCTATCAACTTGGGAATGCCATTCAGGTTTTTCCCCAACCCTTGCCCTATTCGAAATCTCTTTTTAATCATCATTTTTGCCACTACCATCATGGGTTTGAGTGCTTTTCCCTTTTTAGGTTCACTCTTCATATGGGTAGTGTTAGCAATTTCCAAAGATTGGAATGCAGTCTCCAATGCTTCTTTGGCTACCTTATTGTACCTTTTTGGTTGTGGGCAACCCATTAACAAGTCTTCTTTTCCCGTGATGATAAACAACTTATCATCTACTATGAATTTCAGCTTTTTGTGCAAGGAGGACAGAACAACACCCACATAATGAATCTAGGGTCTACCGAGCAAACAACTATAAGCTGGTCTTATATCCAGGACCTGAAATGATATTTGGAATGTGAAAGGGCCTATCTAAACCGAGATTTCAATTTCCCCCATCACCTCCCTTTTGGATCCATCAAATGCTCTAACAAGGGTTGAGCTATCCCTTACTCGAGTCTGATTATATGGTAGTTTCTTTAGGGTTGCTTTGGGCATGTCGTTCAAGGAAGAGCCATTGTCTATTAGTACTCGGATTAGCAGATGGTCGAGACATTTGATCGAGATGTTTAAAGCATGATTATGGCACGACCTTCTATTAGGATCTCCTCGTCTGAGAAGGTGAGGTAATTGTTTACCATGATATTGCCTGCTATTTCCCCAAATTGATCAAAAGAAATGTTCTTATCCATATGTGTCTCGTTGAGCACTTTGATCAGTAACTTTCTGTGGCTTTCAGAACTCATTAGCAGAGAGAGTAGAGAGATGTTAGCTGAGGTTTGTTTTAGTTGATTCATCAACTCGTACTCACTCTGGCTAATGAACTTGATGAATTCTGTGTTTTCTTCATCCAAAACTCCCTTATTCTTTGGTTCCTTTTCTTTGGCCTTTTCTTTATTTCCCGAATCAGTCGATGCTTCTGCTTGCTTTTTGTTATCGGATTTCCTTTCCTCAAAATTTCAGGTGCATAAATCCGTCTGCTTTTGGTTATGTCCCCAATCCCCGCAATGTTTGTTATACTTGAACTCTTAGCCTTGACCTTGGCAGCATATATCCAAGGTACTGCCATGGAATTTTTGCAAGGGAATGGTATCGGCACCCGAAGTTCCAAGGGTTTTGGCATATTTCTGACTGAGGTGTAATGAACTATTAACGGTCTTGGCGTGTTGTTTGACTTTCCTTCTTCTTGAACAACAATAACCTTGTCGTCTTTCCTTTTGAACTGAACTAGTCCTTTATTCATCAAGTCTTATAGTATCCTCCTTACCTCGTTGTCCCGGGGATAATCCTCCTATTTTTTCCATTCTTATCCCGATCAGCATCATTTTGTATTGTATTAACTATTTGAGGGTGAACTTCATTGGAGTTTGGACCTTTTCTGCTCCATTCATTAGGCAATCTTCCTTGAAAATGGCCCCGATAGTAGGATTACTATGCTTAGGGAGTGGATTGTTATTAATATTAGGGTTTTCTTCATAGAAACAAAGTCACCCTACATCAACTAGGTCTTGGACTTTGTGTTCCAAACTCCAACACTTCTTCGTAGAATGCCCTACTACCCTAGTGTGATAATCGCATTTGGCGTTAGGGTCATAATTCTTTGAGTATGAAGGGAGAAGCAATTTTAGGGGCACCGTGCCCACAAGGGATTCTCGCAATAGATGTTGTAGGAGTTCAGAGTATGACACCGGTATAGGTGTAAATACCCTTGGGTTTTTCTTTAGAGCATCGTTGAGCTATGAGTTCAGGCCACTAGTTTCTGCTACAGCTAGGGGTGTTGGAGGAGGCTGAAGAGAAGATCCAGCTCGGTGTGGGGGCCAATATGATGCTTGGTATTGTGGTGTCTGAAAATGATTGGAAGGAGTTGAGGTATTAGTGGAAGCCTTTGATTGGAAAACTGGCTAGAAATTGAAGGTCTTTTGGGAAGCTTCATTATTTGTCTTGTTTGTGATGATAGCGTTTGCTTCCTCTTTTTTGACAGCCTTTTTGGCCAAAACAATCCCGGATGCCGCCTAACTGATTTTTCCATTCTTTACCCCCATTTCTATGCATTCTTCGATGACCACTAAATCGGAGAAATTAGAAGATACACTACCTATCGTCTTCTCATAGAAAAGCACTTGTAGTGTTTCTATGAACATGGTTACCATTTCCTTATACGACAATGGGGGCTGCATATGTGCCGCTACTTCCCTCCACCACTAAGCATATTCCTTAAATGTCTTGGATGACTTCTTCGTCATGTTTTTGAGTTGAGTCCGGTTAGAAGCCAACTCTTCATTGCATCTGTACTACCATAAGAAGGCCTCAACTAAGTCTGCCCATGTCTTGATTTCCCCTTTCTCTAAATTCAAATCTAGCTAAATGTGGTACCCATGAGACTTTCGAAAAGAAATGGATGAGTAGTTTATCATCCAATGTATACGCCACCATCTTCCGACAATAGGAAATCAAATGGTTTATGGGACATGAATTTCCTTTATATTTATCAAAGTCTAGGACCTTGAACTTATGTGGGATGGTCATGTTTGGCACCAAGCATAGATCTGATGCCTTAAAGTTATATTTCTTGATACCCTCGATGGCTTTCAGCCGATCTTCTAAGGACTACAATCTTTCTTGGGCCTCTCCATTCCCTTGTTTTTCACTGTAGATCACAACCATTGGGGTTTGGCTTTTAGTTGGATTTCTTGATCCGTTATGATTACGTGCCTGAGAGTTTTCTAAATTTATTTCCAGTGTATGCATTGTGCCAGATTGCAGATGATGAGATGCTTCCCCTTGTGGGTTTTCATCAACTTGATATTGGGGTTCTTCCCCAAAATGTGGAGGCATACTGTATGGATAGATAGTCGTATTTCGAGTAGGCCTAGGGGAAATGTCATCCTGGTGCATTCTAGCTTCCATGTTTTGAATGAGTTGCATCATTTTCCCTATTTGGGCTTTCATCGAGATCACCTCTTCCTTCAGTTCTTCATGCTTTTGCTCAATGTCGTCCTTTACCATGGCCATTGCTTTAGTTTTTGTCCTAGTTCCATAGGGATGTTATGATATAACTTTATCAGTTTTCTTGGTCCTAGTATGAAAGAAAATTAGGGATGAATGCTTTGATGAAGTTATTTTGTTTTTGTTTTGTTTTGATGCATGAGTTTTTTATTTTCTGTTTGTTGTTTTCTTAGTTTTAATTATAAGTTATCTCCTCTTTTAGAAAGTAAATGGCACATAAGATCAAGCACGGGCCCCATTCGCATTAGAAATTTTTACATGAGCTCCCTCATTTTTTCTAACATATTGATAATTCATATTTTAGACACCTTACAAGGTCTTAAGATGGGCACAATTGAATATGATTTGTAACTAAGGAACTCATATTAGCTAAGATTCATATTACTAGCCTAGAAATAGGAAAAATATAAATTTGTGTTAATTTGAGGATATTAGCTAATAAAATGTTCATCTTAATTGTGCAGATCATAGCAGGAGCCTCGGACCAGTCGAAGCTGACTCTAAACCGAAGTCCGAGCCTGACTCCTAGCCGGCCCTAGCTCTGAACCAAAGGAACCGAATCTACTTTGGCCAATAAGACCAGCTCCAGCAAAAGCTGACACGTAACTAAAGAATCTCAAGGAAGCTAACAGTAGCTGTAGGTGGTTATTAATTATAAACTTCTAGAAAGATAGTAAGTTATTAGTTAGAAGCTTCTAGAAACTTCTCTATAACTTCTCCAAGAAACTTTGGTAAAAGCTAGGAACGTGTATAAAAAGGGAAGCACACGTCATAGTTAAGGGATTTGATACACACTCTGTTTTACGATTTTGGAATTCCTCTCCTTCATTCTCATTCTATTGTTTTGGTGGTGCATGGTGCCTTAATGACGCTTGGTCGATCAAGCGAGCATAGGTCAAGGTTCAATCTAAGTTGAGTTGGCAGAGATGACTGACCAAGAGGGATGAATTCGTTCATCTTCATGGCACACTATGGAGGGTATTGCCTCTCATGTTCCTTGGTCTTCTTTGATTGAACCATTATAGTTTCATCCATAGCGATCGTCATGGTGAACTGAGTTAGTTTGTGTTCTCATCCATTTCATGTATCAACCCCTGTATCAATAACTTGTTTAATCAATAATAATGATGTTTCCATATTTTCTCTGTGTGCAATTCCTGTCATATTGAATTACTTTGTACTCCATGCTTGCAAGAGGAACAGTAGTAGATAACATTAGGTTAGGCCAATTGCAATCATCTAACAACAAGTTAGGTAATCGTTAAGAGAACCTTATATCAACCAAGAACGTAATCCCTACTTCAAGGCAGCAATCATGTAAGCCCTCAGTAAGAAATGAATGAATGTTCGACAATCGTCGTAAGACTTAGGTTGGTTTGGAATTGTATACAAATCATTCGAAATCAGAATTGATTTTTGATGAACTTCTGAATTAATATAGTAAATGTTCATAGTTTAGATTGTCATCGTTTCCATAGAATAGTTTACTTTCTGTCTTGAAATTACACTCACAACTTCCTTGTTTATGAGTCTATATATACGTGTCCGAGTTCAAGTTTGGTCGAGATTGTTTGCGTTCGTCTGTGTCTAAGTTTGCACTTAGCCGAGACAGTATCAAATATAGCTCAGCCGAGTCTATATCAGATTCGTCTATGCCAAGAGCGAGTCGGCATTCCACACACTTAGCATTTTCTGTATGACTTTCGAATTCCGCATTAGTTACAACTTAATACACTACTTCCTTGAGAAGAATGACCTAGGGTTAGCTATGCTATAGTTAGCTTTAGCTTTTATTTGATAAAAGTCACCACGACAAAAAGCATTATCAAATTGGCACCGTTGCCAGGGACGTAAATTTTGTTGTGCACTACGTCTATGATATATCGAGTCTATTTTTGTTTTATCTATTGATTGTTGAATTTGTTTTCTTTTATCATGTCTGTGTTGTATCTGTTTTCTTTTATCATGTCTGTGTTGGAATCTGTATTTTCTTCCTTTTGTTAAGTTCGTATTTGTTTCTTTTTGAATTCCTTTTGGCATGCCGAGTCTATATTTGCATGTGTTTGCATGTGTTTAAGAATTTGTATGTGTCACGTGTGGAAAAAAAAGAAAGAAAAAAGAGTATAGTACTTTTGATTTTTCTGCATAGCACTATTATTGCATTGCATTTCATTTTCTACATAATTTTTCTTTTTCTTTGCATCTTAGATACTGCATTGCTTGTTTTTCTTTTTGTAAGATGATACATGACTAGGAGTAGTTCTAACATATTATATGATTTAGACCTTGACATAGAATTAACTTTACAAAGACTAAGAAAGGTTAGAAGCACTGTAGTAAGTACTAATAGTAGTCCTAATTCTAGTTCCAACTCTGATAACAATGTTTCTACCACTAACAACATTGATTCTTGTTCATATAGTAGTTCTAACAGTAACACTTACTCTATCTTGGATTTGACTAATTCTAATAAACCGGAGCTAATGAAGAACCAGGATTCCACATTGAAGGAATTGGCCACGCCTGATGTAGTGTACCAACCATGGTGCATCGAGTATCCATAGCCGGAGTCGACTTAGTCATATGAATTAAAATCTGGTTTAATACACTTGTTGCCTAAATTTCATGGTCTTGCAGGTGAGGATCCACATAAGAACCTGAAGGAGTTCCACGTAGTTTGTTCCATGATGAAGTCGCAAGGGATACCAGAAGACTACATCAAGATGAAGGCGTTCCCATTTTCTCTTGACAGAGCAGCGAAGGATTGGTTGTACCTACAACCAGCTCTTTTCAACACTTGGGGAGACATGAAACGCACCTTCTTGGAGAAGTTCTTCCCGGCGTCCATGTATAAGATGTTGGCAGGAACGAGACATCTGATTTCGAACATGGTGAGTAATATGCAGCAATTCGCAACCAGAGGAGCTGTCACGAATAGAGTAATGAACGAAGTCAGTGCAATTGATAATCTAAGATTGGAAAATCAACTAACCGAGTTGAAGTCATTAGTGAGGCAACTTGCAGTCAGCCAGCATCAATAAATCCCACCAGTCAAAATTTTTGGAATATGCACTTCTACGGAGCACCTAACCGACATGTTCCCCACACTACATGAAGCATAGGTGGAAACAAATACGGCCGATAGCTGAGACGAAGTCGGTCCCTATCCGTCCAAAATGGAGTCAGAGTTGGTATGGACTCGGCTCAGACCGCCTTTATTTAAAACAAAGGGAAATGGAAATGAAAATGGACAAGAACATAAAGGAAGGAAAGGAAACAAAACTAAAACTAACCAAACACTAGACATGATAACGACAAAAATAACAAACAAAAACAAAAACAGGAATCAAACATGAAAGGGCTAGTATGGGCTCTATCCTCCCCCTACACTTGAATTTTGCATTATCCTCAATGCAAGCCAACACGAATAACGAGGGGTTATGAGGCCTGGCTCAAGAGGCACCATGGAAGGATTCAACTTCAAGGATAGTGAATGTAGTGACGTGGCTTTAGCTGATCTTGGCGTCAGTTGGCCGACTTGGCCTGGCTTCGGCAATTGATAGGCCGAGTTGGTCTCAGTCTATTGCCAACTCAAAATGTCTGAATTGGACTCGGCCTTAGTGTTCTTTCTCGAGTCGCCTTCGGCCGATGGTTTTATTTATTATTATTATTAGTTTTTTCTTTCCAGAAATCAGAACGACAAATTTCTTCCTCAGGGTGGAAAGAATGTGCAAAATCTGATATCTAGCATTTTCGCTCCACTCCTGTTGGTAATAGCTTAGGGAAGCTTTCTCCTCAACCATCCCGCCAGGTTCAATATTATGTCTTTTGGAGATTCTTGGAACGGAAAGCTTAATAGTGGATGTTTGACTGAGTAGCCACATTAGCTTCTTTGTTTCTTCAAAACTAGTTCTTTCTATTTCTCAATCTAGATCTGGTTGATCATGAATACCAAACTTGTATTGTGGACATCTTTGGTGCATTTTGGACTCAACTACCGAAATTGGATTTGGCTTGTCGAGATGGAGTTGGACTTGGCATGTGACTCTTTGCGCGAGTCGATTTTGTCTCATCCCGGCTTTAGTTGGGCGGCGCGGCCTAGATTTGGCAGTTGGTTTGCCAAGTCGATCTCGACAATTGGGAGCTGGCTTGTTCTCGGTCGACTTATCAACCATAGAATCAGCATCCTCGGCCCTATTAGTAAAATTAGTGTCAGCATATCTAGGATCAACACACTTGGGCTCAGCAATGTCGACATCAGCACCTATAGGATCATCTATCTCGACCCCAATATCTTGATTTGAAATCTGTACAAGGGACTCGACACCCGATGTCATGCCAATAAGATTAATGACATCATATGCAGAATTTGCAATCTCAACCACAACAGTCGGATCAGAAATAGTTGGCACACAATCATCAATCTCAGCCATCGCAATAGAGTTAGCAGCAACAAATGTGGAGTCGGCAAGGCTCAGCATAGTGATCGAATTCTCTGAATCCGGATTTCCAAAATATCTATATTGCATTTGGACGGATTGTGGTAGCTTCTTGTCGTTCCACCTGGTTGTGTCACTCATATCTTCTTCCTACAGATTAGGGATGGTGTGAGACGGTCTACATCCAAATCTCTCAAAATGCAGCTGGTTCATGGTGGCAGTTAATTCGGTGATTTGTTTTTGCAAATCCTATAGCTCCTGCAATGTGGTGCACATATCTTCTTGGAAGTCCATATTGATTATGGGCATGTGGTTGGTCTAGTTTCTCAAGGAACTCTCCTTTTGTAGGAGCTGCATGTTGTTCATGGCTTTTGGTTGCATTCTAAATAGAAGTGGTGGTTCTTGCAGAATGGGACAATCATGGGTTTGATGTCCTACAGAGCCATACATGCCACATCCATCTATGTTGCTTCCCCATCCATACATGCCTACACAGCAGTTATCCCATTCATTCCTTCAAATGTCAGGGCTCCCCTATTATCAAAATGGTGAATGTTACTTGAAAAATCATGTAACTTAGTCAACACAGTTATTAGCACAGATGGATATCGGAGACACCATGGTTGATAAGTTATGGCATCAACGATAAATTTTATTCCTTTCTTTATTGGAGCTAGGAGCAAAATCAGCAAGATTAGAAGAGTCAGGAAAATACTGATATCAAAATGCACAGGTGTTATTAATAGGATTAAAAATCAAAAAGAAGAAAAAAAGATAACAGAATCAGAAAAATAGAAAGATAAGTGAATTAAAATAGCAAAGTATCAAAAGATGAATAAAATCAAAAACAGAAGAATAGAAAAATCAAAATAAAAAATAGAATGTTACTAAAAAATTGGTGCATGAAAAGAAATAAAAAAATCAAATAGAGAAATTGCAGGATCAAATATGTAGAAAAATCAAAATCAGTTAAGCAGAGGAAGTTAGAGTCAGTTATGCAAATTAGGAAATAGAAAACAAGTAGCCATCAGAAAACAAAATCAATCATGTAGAAAAAGTAGAGTTAGTGTTATGGCTAAAGGAATAGAAAGTTAGTAATTATCAAAATGCATGTCAAAATACAGTAAGGAAAATGATTATTGTGCTACAGCTATTTTTTTTTCTGGTAGTGAAATTCATGCAAAAACTAACACATACTCAGCATGCTATTTTATTATGGGATCCAAATCAAAATAGACAGACCTTAAAAATGACTCTATGACTCGACTGACACAGCAAACTACAAACTCGGGATTATATTATTACTAAAGTTTGGCACACAAAGACACAGAAGAACTTGTGTGCTCAACAACAACACCAATTTGATAAGAGCGTTTTTAGTCATATTTTGTTTATCAAATAAACTAAAGCTAACTATAGCATAGTAGACCCTAGGTCGAATTCTCTCAAGGAAACAGTTTGCTCAATTGTGATTTTATGTGAAAACCAAAGTAAAACTAATACTCTCTAGTGTGGAGTGCCGACTCGCTCTCGGTAGAGACTGATCTGATATGGACTGGGCAAAGCCTTATCCGACACGGTCTCGGCTAAGCACAACGGACGCTACAGAGTCGGATTGACTTTGTCTCAAACTGAAAAGCAGGAAATAGGGGGATTTGGAGTACGAGTAAGGTAAAATGCAATTAAGCTAAAATGCGAATGCAGCTAAGCTAACTACTCTACTACTACTACTATTGTGTTCATGTTTTAGTCCAATAATCAAGTCCTTCTGGTTCATTCACTCGGTCCACAGTCCTCATCAACCTTTAATATTCTTATGACGATCGCCAAACATTCGTCCATTGCCATTCCGAGGATTTACACAATCGCCACCTCATGAGTTGGCAGGGATAAAGTCCAGAGTTTATTTTAGGTTCTCAATTAGGTTCTCTAGTTGATTACTTACTTTATTAGTTAAACCAGTTTCGATCAGCTTAGCTTAACATTGTTCTCATTGATTCGTGCAATCGCGATGCCACAAGAGAATTAGATTTAGGAATGCAACAGAGATCAGAAATTAGAAAATACTTATATTATTGGAAACAAATACAAACACAGGGCCTAGATTTGGTGATTCCATCTTCCACGACGATCGCCATGGTCGACGGTGATGGTTCACCTCCACTAGCTAGGATGCTGACAATCAGGTCCACCATAGTGCGTTGGTAATACAATCGGTCCCCTCTAGCAACCTTCGGCCTCTCAATTCATAACCTGCACTTCCTCAGTCGAGAGAAGCACCAACGATAGCACCATGCACCACCGTAAGCATAGAAGATGAGAGCGAGAGAATGGAAACAATAAGAGTGGAAAAATATGAATTCCAAGGGCAACAAAAAAGTGCATAACTCCTTCTATATATACACGAGCTGTGACCTACTACTTCTAACGATTCCTAATAGAATTACAACTAAATTGCCTATTCAACCTTTGTGTAACTTGCATTGCAAGCTTCTCCAGGAGTGACATGGCAGTTAAGCTGGAGTTGAGGGGGATACACCTTTAGGCCACTCGATGAGTCACAAGTTATACATCTTTTATGGACCTAAGAAGGATGCCACAAGACTATCTTGTGCTTAAGAATGAGGTGTTAGCTGAGATTTATACTATGGACCTAAAAATAGACAAAATACAAATATGTACTAATTCGAGGATCTTAGCTAACTCTTTTTTTCTTGCAAGATCAGTTGAGATTTTCTCGGGTCCATCATAAGAAGACCTGGCCAAGATGAAGTCATCTCGGCCAAGACCGACTCCATTTCGGCCAAACCAGATCAGGCCAATCTTCACTGCCTAGCACCCCAAGTAGGTGTAGTCTAATAAGGAGCAGCCCAAACACGCTATCCATGTTAGCTATCCAGCTCAAGACCATTTCATTGCCAACCTAACTGCCACGTCACTTCTAGAGTAGCTTACAACACAAGATACGCAAGGATAGGATTGGCAATTCATGTTGTAATTCTGTTAGGAATCGCTAGGAGTAGCAAGTCACAACTTGTGTATATATAGGAGGAGCTGTGCACTTTTTAGGTGTCTTTGAATTCACTCTCAAAAACACTCCCATTATATCCATTTCTTCGCTCTTGTTCTCTCCGTTTATGGTGGTGCATGGTGCTACGTTGGTGTTTCTCTCGATCGAGGAAATGCAGGTCTGAGAATGGGAAGCCGAAGTTTGTCAGAGGGGACTAATTGGGGTTTCCAACACACTCTAGTGAATCTGATCCTCAGCGCTCAGTCTATTGGAGGTGAACCATCACCATCAACCATGGCGATCATCGTGGAAGATGGATCCACTTGAATTCAGACCACTGTGTTTGTACTCTACTTTTTGTTAATCAATTTCATTCTACATTTCTTATTTCCATTCCCTTCCTCTCCTTTAATTCATGATTTAATCCGCGATTGCAATTGAATTGTGAACAATGTTAAGCTAAGCCGATCGGAACTGGTTTAACTAATTCAGTAGGAAATCATTTGATGATTGTTAATCGAGAACCTAAAATCAGCTCTAAACTTAATCCTTGCCAACTGATGAGGTAGTGATTGTGTAATTCCTCGGTGTGGCAATGATCGAACCTTTGGCGATTTCCATAAGACTTCCCAAGGCTGATATGGACTGAGAACTGGAGTGCGGAATTTGGATTGGACTTGGACTAATAGGACTGAACATGAACACAATTATGTCGTAATAATAATAATAGTGAAACCAGTAGCGTTAGTGTATGTTTACTGCATTCATAGTTTAGTTTATTTCCTGCCTTACCTGTATTCCAATCCCTACTATTTACTGCTTTTCAGTTCGAGACAGAGATAGTCCATCTCTGTAAAGTCTGTCTGCACTTAGCCGAAACCAAGTCGAATAGGTCTCTATAGAGATCATACCGGTTTAGTCTCTGCCGAGAGCGACTCGACCAGTGGCCGAGATAGGTTAGCATTCTACACCTAAGATTCTACATCATTTCACTTCACACTGAGTCATAATTGAACACACTGTGTCCTTGAGAAAAATCAACCTAGGGTTGACTATACTATAGTTAGCTTTAGTTATTTGATGCCCGTTATGATGACTAAAATAGAGCTCATCAGATTGGCGCCGTTAGTTATTCTCTCTGGATGGAGCAATGAAAGATTGGTTGTACCTTCAGCCAGTACTTTTGAACACTTGGGGAGACATGAAATGCACATTCTTGGAAAAATTCTTTCCGGCATCCCAAACTGCATCCATCAGAAAGGAGATATGTGGGATATGGCAACATACAGGAGAGACTTTGCATGAGTACTGGGAAAGGTTCAACAAACTTTGTGCCATCTGTCCACACCATCAGATCAGCGAATAGTTGCTGATCCAATATTTCTATGAAGGACTATCAATGATGGACAGAAGCATGATAGACGTAGCCAGTGGAGGAGTGATGAGTCGTATTTTATACACTTTATGTGGACTTAAGATAGGTGTTGTTGAGAATATTTAATGATTAAGAGTCTTGTGTTAACCGAGATTTGAATTATGGGCTTGAAAATAGGAGAAATACAAATACGTGCTAAAATAAGATTTTTAACTAACAAAAAGATTAAGACTTATTTTGCAGGCCCAAGTCATCTCGGCCATGCCGAGAACATCTCAGCCCAAGTCATCTCGGATGCCGAGAACATCTCGGCCAGTCCAGCATTCTCAGTCAAGCCAATATCAGTGATGAAAATCTTGCCTAAAATCACTCTAGCAATATGCAGATATAATCTGTTAAGATGCAGATATGATTTGCCAAGATCAAGGAATCTGTAAATGCATATGTGATTTGATAAGATCAGATATGATTTGATAAGATGCAGATATGATTTGATAAGATCAGATATGATTTGATAAGATGCAGATATGATTTGATAAGATCAGATATGATTTGATAAGATCAGATATGATTTGATAAGATATGATTTGCTAAGATTGCAATCTGTAATTCGAATTAGAATCTTTAGGATTTGAATTTCTGTTATTAAGATTAGATTTAGATTTATCCAGCTTTTGTATAAATAAGCACATCAGGCCACGTCTTCATGTGGAATTTTCAGCAGAATCTAGAGCTAGCACCGGCAGCAATCGCAGACACTCCAAGCTAGTACAGTGGTGCACGAAGCTTCAATACGGTGTCTCTCTCGGTCGAGGAGGTACAGGATCAGGAGTTGGGAAGCTGGAAGCCTTCAGAGGTGATCGCCGGTATAGCCGACGACTCGTTGGACGGAAACCTCAATGTCCGGCCACCATCGGTGCATCACTGCCGTTCTTCCATTGGCGGTCGTCGTGGAAGGCGGATTCTCTGGAAACTCTAAATTCTCACCCTTGTATTCGATTTGGTTTCAATAATATAACTGGTTTGCAATTCTATTTCTTGATTATAATTCCTGCACTTTAATCTGCTTTTAGCTTTGCCGTGACACATTGTTAGGGGTAGATCACGTTAGACTAGGGCCGATCGGAACTAGTGTAATAATCTGATTAGGTAGAGAACCTAAAATCAACCAAGTACATACTCCCTGCCAACTGATGAGGTAGCGGTTGTGTAAATCCTCGGTATGGCAACGGACAAACGTTCGGCGGTCGTCGTAAGAATCTAAGGTTGATTCGGAGTATAATTCTAAGTAAGAATGACAACCTTTTGTGTGTTGATTTCCAAATCGGTACAATAGTTAGCATAGATTAGTTTAGCATAGTTTAGTTTACTTCCAGTACTTAGTTTACTTTCCGCACTTGAACACAAAACCCCCCCTTATTTACTGCTTTCCAGAGTCCGAGACCGAGTCAGTCCGACTCCGTTGCGTCTAGATCACTTTCGGTCGAAACCATATCGGTTCCCTGTTAGCCGAGACCGGATTGCCGAGAGCAAGTCGGCCTTAGTATCGCCGAGGTCAAGTCGGCATTTTCCTAGCCAAAGTCAAGTCAACAATTCCATAACACTTAGCGTTTTCTGCAAAACTCTGATTTTTACACTTAGCACAATCTGAACACACTGTGTCCTTGAGAGAATCGACCTAGGTTAGCTATACTATAGTTAGCTTTAGTATTTTATTTGAGGCGTGTAAGACGACTAAAAAACCGCTTATCAAGGAGCAAGGCATCTGATCTCTAATATGGCAAGCAACACACAACAGTTTAGGATCAGAGGACCAAGTCAAACTCGAATGGTGAATGAAATCGGTGCAGCTTCCAACCAGAGACTGGAGAATCAGCTCACCGAATTGACATCATTGGTGAGACAGCTTGTAGTCGGACAACACCAACCAGCCTGACAGCAAAGGTATGTGGCATATGTACTTCCGTGGAGCACCCCACTTATATCTGCCCCACTCTTCAAGAAACCGAGTCAGACCAACTAGAGAACGTTGGAGCCATAGGAGGATTTTAGTACGAGAAACAGTCATATCAGAACCGGCCATTTGATAGCTATCAACATGGCAAACAGCCATTTCGGCCAGGACTGAATCAAGGGGCCAAATGCAGCTTAACAATTTGGATCCACACCGAATACCTATTAGAGGAAAGCAGGTTATCAACAGCCGACTCCACAATATCAAGCACCTCCTTTCCAACAACAATTGCAACAGCAACAACAGAGAGTCCCTACCCAAGGCAACTTTCCATCTCTAGAAGACCTAATGAAGCAGCTTGCAACCAGCAACCTAGAGTTCCAGCAATTTGTGAGTTCCAGCAATTTGTGAGCTCCAGCAATATGCAGTTCCAGCAGAACATGACCGCCACCATCCAAGACCTCAAAACGCAGATTGGGGAGTTAGCTAATACTATGAGTCAATTACAGTCGGCAGGATCCAACAACCTCCCCTCTCAAACCATTCCAAATCTGAGAGGAAATTCGAGTGTAGTCACTCTTCGAAGTGGAAAAGAATTACCTCAACCTACACTACAGCAGTTGACGAGATTAGCTGAATCCGACTCTGAGCCAAATGCCTACTTGCAGTCTCGGCCAGAGACAACTGTCCCATTTCCATTTCCATCTCGGACCACCTCGGCAAGAAAGCCAAAGTCAGATGAAGAATTGTTGAAGATGTTCCGAAAGGTGGAAATCAATATTCCACTCCTCGATGCTATTAAACAGGTCCCTAAGTACACAAAATTCCTCAAGGATTTGTGCGTATACAAAAGGAGAAAGATAAAGGGGAGCAAGGAAATATGAGGTGTGGTGTCGACTGATGAGTCACAATTTATACATCTTTTAGACACCTAAGAAGGAGGTTTGCAAGACTATTATGTGCTTAAGAATGAACTGTTAGCTAAGATTCATTTTATGAGCTCAAACATATAGAAAATACAAATTTGTGCTAATTCAGATTTCTTAGCTAATGAAAGTAACTCTTCTTCTTGCAGGTCAAGCCGAGTTGACCAAGGTCAACGAAGAGTCTCAAAGAGATGAAGCTGTCTCGGCCGGCCCGTTGACTTGCAGCCCAAAGAGCCCAAAAGAGAGTGGCCGAAATGTATTGACCACATCAGCTATCCAGCTTGGAGGCCACCTCAATGCCAATTCATCTGCCATGTCACTCCTAGGAAATCTGCCATGTCACGTGAAAAGATCTGCATAGGGGTAGAATAGGACACTCACTGTAATTCTGTTAGGATTCGTTAGGAGTAGCTAATCATAGCTCGTGTATATATAGGAGGAGCTGCGCACTTTTTCGGGGTCTTGGAATTCACTTTAAATCCACACTCACTGTATCCATTTTCTCGCTCCCGCTCTCTCCATTTTCACGATGGTGCACGGTGCTGCATTGGTGCTTCTCTCGATTGAGGAAGTGCAGGTCTAAGACTGGGAAGCTGGACGTTTACCAGAGGGGACCGATCAGACTACTTGACGCACTCTGGTGGAACTGATCCTCGCCGCTTAGGCTAATTTGGTGAACCACCACCATCAACCTTGGCGATCGTTGAGGAAGATGGAGCCATCCGAATTCGGACCACTGTATTTGTATTTTGTTTCTGTTAATTGATTCCGTTCTGCATTTCATATCTCTGTTCTCCTTCCTCTACTTTAATTCACGTTGAATCCGCGATTGCAATTTAACTGTGAACAATGTTAAGCTAAGCCGATTGAAATTGGTTTAACTAATATAGTAGGTAACCATTTAACGATTGTTAATAGGGAACCTAAAATCAGCTCTGAACTTAATCCCTGTCAACTGATGAGGTAGCAATTGCATAAATCCTCGGTATGGCAATGGACGAATATTTGGCGATCGTCATAAGACTACCCAAGGCTGATATGGACTGAGAACTGGAGATTGGAACCTGGACTGGACTTAATTAATGGAACTGAATCTGAATACAGTTATATAATAATAATAGATAAGTAGTAACAGTAGTATACATTCCCTGCATTCATAGTCTTAGTTTATTTTCTGCTTACTTGCATTCAAAACCCCCCGTTTACTGCTTTCTTTACTGTTTTCTGGTTGAGACAGGGTAGTCCCCTCTGTAGCGTCTGCTCCGCACTCAACCGAGACCAAGCCGAATAGTCTCTGCCGAGACCATCTCCCCTTTCAGTCTCTGCCGAGTATGACTCGGCCACAACCGAGAAGAGTCAACACTTCATATCTTAGATTCTGCATTGTTTAACTTGACACTAAATCACAATTGAGCACACTGTGTCCTTGAGAAAAATGACCTAGGGTTGACTATACTATAGTTAGCTTTAGTTATTTGATAAGCGCGTAAAACGACTGTAAAAACGCCCATCATCAAATTGGCGCCGTTGCCGGGGACACAAGTTCTTTTGTGTAAATGTGTGCCAAGCTAAATAAGGTCGAATTCCGAGTCTGTGAAGTGTAAGTCAGTCTTGAGTATTTTGAATTTGTCTATGTTTTTTTTTTCTGTTGTTTCTGGATCCTGAATAAAAAGCATGCCCTATATCAATAATTTTTCTGTAAAACCATTTGGTAGTACTTAGAGGTAGCATTTTGTTTGCATACATTACTGCATCTTTCTTTTCTGCATAATCTGCATGATGCATGACTAGGAGTAGTACTTGATCCATTGACTGTTTTTGACCCAGAAATAGAATTAACCTTACGTAGATTACGAAAAAATTAGGAACACTGTAGTAAATAGTAGTGCTGATATAGAATCTGTAGCTAATTCTAACCAGCTTTGTACTGATAATCTTGTGTCTAGTTCTAACGCTTTTGCAGAATCAGGACGAATGGAGAATAACGATAGGACGTTGAAGGAGTTAGCTACTCCAGGGCGTGGTGTATCAACCCCGGTGCATCCAATACCCACAGCTGGAGCCAGCTCAAACATATGAGTTGAAATCTGGTCTTATACACCTGTTGCCCAAATTTCATGGTCTTGCAGGAGAAGACCCCCCACAAGCACCTGAAAGAGTTCCATGTGGTCTGCTCTACCATGAGGCCATGAGGGGATATCGGAAGACTATATCAAGATGAAGGCATTCCCATTCTCCTGGATGGGGCAGCAAAGGATTGGCTGTACCTTCAGCCGCCCTTTTCAACACCAGGGGAGACATGAAGCGTGCATTCCTGGAGAAGTTCTTTCCGACATCCAGAACTGCGACCATTAGAAAAGAGATATGTGGGATAAGGCAGCATACAGGTGAAATATTACATGAATACTGGGAGAGGTTTAATAAACTCTGTGCCACCTGTCCACATCATCAGATCAGCGAACAGCTGCTGATCCAATATTTCGATGAAGGACTATCTCTAATGGACAGGAGTATGATAGATGCAGCTAGTGGTGGAGCTTTGATGGACAAGACACCGGCAGCAGCAAGGCACCTGATTTCCAACATGGCTGGTAATACACAGCAGTTCGGAATCAGAGGGCCGAGTCAATCTCGGATGGTGAATGAAATCGGTGCAGCTTCCAATCAGAGGCTTGAAAATCAGCTGACCGAGTTGACATCATTGGTGAGACAGCTTGCTATTGGACAACACCAACCCGCCATGGCAGCAAAATTATGTGGCATATGTACTTCCGTGGAGCACCCCATATATGTGCCCCACTCTCCAAGAAACCGAGTCGGAATACCAGCCAGAAAATGTTGGAGCCATAGGTGGATTTCAGATGCGGGGGAAGCAGCCGTGTATCAGAATCGGGCGTTTGATAACCAGCAGCATGGGAGACAACCATTTCGGCCAGGACCAAATCAAGGGCCATATGCAACCCAACAATTCGGATCCGCACCGAACACTTATCAGCGGCAAACAGGTTATCATCAACAGCCGACTCAGCAATACCCAGCACCACCTTTTCAACAACAACAACAACAGCAGAGAGAGTGCCTACTCAAGGCAACTCTCCATCTCTGGAGAACCTAATGAAGCAACTTGCAACCAATAATCTGGAGTTCCAGCAATCAGAGCTCCAAGCAACATGCAGTTTCAGGAAAATATGACCGCCACCATCCAAGACCTCAAAACGCAAATTGGTCAGCTAGCTAACACAGTGAGCCAACTTCAGTCGGCAGGATCTAGCAATCTCCCTCTCAAAGCATTCCAAATCCGAGAGGTAACGCCAGTGTAGTCACTCTCCGGAAGTGGAAAAGAACTACCTCAACCTACACTGCAGCAGTGGCCGAGATCACTAGAAGCCGACTCGAGCATAATCTTGGGCTTACAGTCTCGGCCAGAAAAAGCTGTTCCATTGCCATTTCCATCTCGGCCCACTTCAGCAAGAAAGCTAGAGTCGGATGACGAGTTGCTGAAGATGTTCCGTAAGGTGGAAACCAACATTCCACTCCTTGATGCCATCAAGCAAGTTCCCAAGTACGCAAAGTTCCTCAAGGAACTCTGTGTGCACAAGCGGAAGAAGATAAAAGGAAGTGTGGAGGTTGGAGGTGTGGTCAGTCTCTGCCGAGTATGACTCGGCCACAACCGAGAAGAGTCAACACTTCATATCTTAGATTCTGCATTGTTTAACTTGACACTAAATCACAATTGAGCACACTGTGTCCTTGAGAAAAATGACCTAGGGTTGACTATACTATAGTTAGCTTTAGTTATTTGATAAGCGCGTAAAACGACTGTAAAAACGCCCATCATCATCGACCCTAACAAGAAATGAAGAAATCATTGCAGGTGCTCCAACCTTGCCAAAGAAATGCAGAGACCTTGGAATCTTTTCTGTCCCATGCACCATCGGCGAATGCACCCTTGCCGATGCCATGTTGGACTTGGGAGCCTCGATCAATCTCATGCCCGCATCAATCTAGAAGTCGCTGAATTTTGGTAACTTAGAACCCACAAGGATGACCATTCAACTCGCAAACAGGAGAATTCTGGGAAGGAATCCACCCTAATTTTGGGAAGACCTTTCTTGATGATAGCCAGAACAAAGATTGATATGCATGCCGGGATGCTCTCGATGGAATTCGGTGACACTTTGGTGCAATTCAACATTTTAGAACAATGAAGCACCCCACTGAAGACCACTCCCTCTTTGGCATCAATTTACTTGATGATATAGTTGAAGAATACCTTCAGCTAAACAGCAGCAATGAAGACATTGAGAAGTTTGCTGGAGGCACTGATGAGATCAGTTGCCTAGGGGTCGCAAATGAAGAGGCCAACCATAAGGAAGTACAAGACCTTCCCAACTCTGAGGACGACCATAGCAATATTGCTGACTTGGACTTTGAAGTTGAATTTTCTGAATTGCTAGACCAAGTCTACAACCAATAACACTCAGAGTGTACAAAGGATACAACAGTCACAGTCACCGAAACTAAAGAGTCCCCCCTTGCACAGTCACCGAAATCAAACTTAGGCTGGAGTAGAGATCAAAGTTCCATTCGGACCCGACTCTGAAGCAACACAAGAAGCCAATGCCGACTTCAATCCAATAAGAACCAAAGTCACCAAGTCGAGCCAGCCAAAGTAGCCAAAGGCCGAAATCATCTCGGCACACCTGGTGCCGAGTCAAAATCAAGTCGGCCAGTCGGATCCAAGCCCCCAACTCTGAAGCAACACAAGAAGCCAATGCCGACTTCAATCCAATAATCTCCACCAGGAGCAAGTAGATACGTTGCTGGAGGTCCTCAAGCAACATAAGAAGGCAATAGGGTGGAAGCTAGCAAACCTTCCTGGCATAAACCCCTCCATCTGTATGCACAGAATCTTGATGGAGGAGGAAGTCAAGCCCATAAGGCAACAACAAAGAAGACTGAATCCAACACTCTTGGAAGTGGTTAAAAAGGAAGTCAACAAACTCCTTGCTATAGGGATCCTCTACCCCATTTCGGATAGCCAATGGGTGAGCCTTGTGCAAGTGGTGCCAAAGAAGTCTGGGATGACTGTTATGAAAAACCAGCAAGATGAGCTAGTACCAACAAGGATTCATAATAGTTGGCGAGTCTGTATTGACTACAGACGTTTAAACCAGACAACTCGTAAGGATCACTTTCCTCTGCCTTTCATTGACCAAATGCTCGAAAAA
Organism: Mucuna pruriens; assembly: GCA_025330945.1. Taxonomy (NCBI): domain Eukaryota; kingdom Viridiplantae; phylum Streptophyta; class Magnoliopsida; order Fabales; family Fabaceae; genus Mucuna; species Mucuna pruriens. The sequence goes on along the minus strand of JAENHJ010000327.1, from coordinate 12,436 downwards.
CTAGCAGGGAATTCCATTACTGCTTTCTGGACAGATTATCAAGCTACATGCAAATTCATATTACACCTGAAGACCAGTATAAAACGACCTTCACTTTCCCATTTGGTACCTTTGCGTACACATGCATGACATTTCGCCTATGCAATGCACGTAGTACATTCCAACACTACATGACAAGTATTTTCTAGAACTTGCTGCAGGAGTGCATGGAGGTGTTTATGGATGACTTCACGATGTACGCTGACTCATTTGAAGCATGCCTGAGTAATCTATCTAAGGTGTTAAAGAGATGTATGGACACGAATCTTGTGCTTAATTTTGAAAAATGTCATTTCATGGTGACCGAGGGAATAGTGTTGGGACATCTGGTCTCTAACAAAGGCATTGAGGTGGACAAAGCAAAGATAGATGTTATCACCTCCCTTCCAAACCCCACTTCTGTACGGGAAGTTCGCTCATTTTTAGGACATGCAGGCTTCTATAGAAGATTTATCAAGAACTTCAGCACACTAGCCTTGCCTTTGTCCAAACTACTACAAAAGGATGTGGAATTCAATTTTGATCAACCCTGTATTGAAGCATTTCAGGAACTGAAGAACAAACTCACATCCGCCTCTATTTTGCAAGCACCGAACTGGGACCTGCCATTCGAATTGATGTGTGATGAATCCAACTCGGCATTAGGAGCTGTTCTCGGCCAGAGAGCTAGAGTCGGCCAACCAGTGCATGTGATTGCCTATGCATCCAGAACTATGGATCTGACCCAGCAAAACTACCCAACAATTGAGAAGGAACTTTTGGCAATTGTATTTTCCTTAGAAAAATTCTGCTCTTACCTTCTCGGTTCCAAGATAATTGTGTTCTTTGACCTGGCTACCTTGAGATATTTGTTGAAAAATCCTGATGCTAAGCCAAGACTGATCAGGTGGATGCTTCTTCTCCAAGAATTCAACTTAGATATCAGAGGTAAGAAAGGTACTTTGAATTTTATGGCAGATCACCTGAGCAGGATTGAAAGAGAAAGCGGACCAATGGCCATCCGAGCGAATTCCCTGATGAACAGTTGCTACACATTAAAGCATCCACACCATGGTTTGCCGACATCTACAACTACGTGGCAACATCTCATTTTCCACCAGAGGCATCTCGGGCCCATAAGGATAAAATCCGAAGCGATGCCAAGTACTACATTTGGAATGATCCCTACCTTTGGAGATTGTGGAGTGACAAGGTCATCCTAAGGTGCATTCCTGATGCCGAGATCAATTCGGTCCTCTAGTTCTGCCACTCAGCACCTAGAGGCGGCCATTATGGATCAACTCGGACTACCAAGAAAGTGTTAGACTGTGGCCATTACTGGCCAACTATCTTTAGAGACACACATAAATTCGTCTCCACCTGTGAAAAGTGCCAAAAGGTAGGATTGGCGATGAACCGAAGGCATGAAATGCCCTAGCAACCCATCTAGTTTTGTGAAATTTTCGATGTCTAGGGAATAGATTTCATGGGGCCGTTCCAAGTCTCCAATGGTTACTCATACATTCTGCTAGTCGTAGATTATGTATCAAGATGGGTAGAGGTCATTGCCACCAGCACCAATGACGCAAGGGTGATTGTGGACTTCCTAAAGTCCAATATTTTTTACAGGTTTGGTGTGCCAAAAGCGCTCATAAGTAACTAAGGTAGTCACTTCTGTAACAGAGCCATGGCCTCTCTTTTTCAAAAATATGGGGTAGCACACAAAATTTCTACAGCTTACCACCCCAGACAAATGGCCAAGCATAAGTCTTTAACAGCGAAATCAAGAAAACGCTGCAAAAGATGACCAACCCCAGTAGGAAGGACTGGAGCCGTCTCCTTGAGAACGCTCTTTGGGCACACAGAACCGCATATTGAACGCCGCTAGGGATGTCTCCCTACCAAATCGTCTTCGGTAAGACCTCTCACCTTCCTATTGAACTTGAGCACAAAGCTTACTGGGCTGTCAAGCAGTGCAATTTGGCCTCCGACCAAGTGGGAGAGCAACGAAATTTCCAACTACAAGTACTTGACGATCTCTGCTTGGAAGCATACGAAAATTCCAGGATATACAAGCAAAAAGTCAAGAAATTTCATGACCAGAAGATCCTGAGGAAAGATTTTCATGTTGGCCAAAAAGTCTTGCTGTTCAATTCAAGACTCATGCTCATAATAGATAAGCTTCGTACCAGATGGGATGGACCTTTTGTCATCGCTAACATATTTCCCAATGGTGCAGTACAATTGCAAGATGAACATAGCAGCAGCACCTTCCAGGTCAATGGGCATCAGGTCAAGCCATTCCACGAAGGTCCAAACCCCAATTACTCATGACATGGAGATCATCTCGTTGATGGAACCAACTCCATCAGATGGAACTACCTTAGCCGACCCTGCCTTGCATTGAGGACAATGTAGATTATAAGTGTGGGAGGGATACTGTTGTAGTTATGTGAACATCATGTTTTCATTCCCGAACTCTTTTGTTTTGTTTTGTTTTGACCTGGTTTTGACCTTTTATCGAATTTTTCATCTATTTTCAGTAAAAGCTGTCCAAGCCAAATCCATTCCGGCTTTGTGCCATCTTGGCTGGGTCTGGAGTGACTTTGGCCTGGCAGGGTTTCAATTCTGTCATTTTGTTTATGATAATTTTCCTCCTAAGCAGAATTCCAAATTGGATTGTCGAAAAAAAATGTTTTGAAAAGAAATTCGAATTGACTTCTGGAAGTTCAAAAAAGACAGGAGAAAGTAATTCTACAACTATGGCAAGAGATTTCTCTAGCCTGAAGGGAATGAAATTTTGTGCTCTAGACAATGATTGATTGAGAAACTGAATTTAACACTAAAATCACACGCCCCATATATCCATTTTACCATTCCCATTCTTCCATTCTCTGGTGGCACACGGTGTTGCATTGGCATTTCTCTCGATTGAGGAAGTGCAGGTCTGAGACTGGGAAGCTGAAGTCTGCTAGAGGGGACCGATCAGATTCTTGACGCATTCTGGAGGATCTGATTCTCAACACTCAGGCTAACGGAGGTGAACCACCACCATCATCCATAGCGATCATTGTGGGAGATGGAACCACCTGAATTCAGACCATTTGTTTGTATTTCATTTTCTGTTAGTTAATTCCAATTCTGCAATTCTAAACTCTGTTCCTTTCCTCTTCTTCAATTCATGCTTGAATCGCGATTGCATTTAAACGTGAACAATGTTAAGCTAAGCCGATTGGAACTAGTTTAACTAATAGAGTAGGTAATCAACTAAAGAATCTGATTTAGAACCTAAAATTAGCTTGAACCTAATCCCTGCCAACTGATGAGATAGAGATTGTGTAAATCCTCGGTATTGCAATGGACGAACCTTTGGCGATTGCCATAAGAATACCGAAGGCTGATATGGACTGGGAAATGGAGTGAAGGACCTGAGCTATTCTTGATTAACGGGACTGAATACAGAATAGTTATATAGTAATAATTTTATAGTGAATACAATAGTATATTCTGTTTACATTTCATAACATCAGTTTACTATTCTCGCATTCCAAATCTCCCCCCTATTTACTACTTTTCAGTCTGAAACAGAGTTAGTCCAACTCTGTTGCGTCTATCCGCGCTTAGCCCAGACCGAGTTGATACTCTCTGCCGAGAGTGCCTCGGCCTGTGCCGAGACGAGTCCATACACTACACTCAAGCCTTCACATCATTTGTTTGCACACGAAACTGCAATTGAACACACTGTGTCCTTGAGAAAAATCGACCTAGGGTTGACTATGCTATAGTTAGCTTTAGTTATTTGAATCGCGTAAAACGACTAGAAAATGCAGCTCATCATTCACCAGGGATGGATAGAGCACTAAGGATTCAGTCCCCTAGAGTGCGCTAGCTATACTGGGCTATCTCCTCTGATAACCTCTAGCTTCCCAGACTCTAGACCTACACCTCTTCGATCGGCGAGACACCGTACTGAAGCACCGTGCACCATTGAGGGATGAAACGAAAGTGTGAGAAGTGAAGGTTGTGTGATACAATTGGTTTTCTGAATTAAACAACGCTTTTCACAAGCACTTGCACCCTTTTTCATACAAGTGTTGGGTTCCTTGCTATGCATGCTTTTCCTAACTAACTCCTAGCTAAATTACAAATTCCTGATTAAGCTATCATTTCCCTAAATGATTATGTGTTACACGTTTTGCTGGAGTGGCTTGGGCTCTGAAGATGGGCTCGGCTGGAAGGGACTTGTCTGGCGACAGCTCCTTTTGGGCCAAGGTGCTTCTTTTTAGGCCGAGATGCTCTTGGCTTTGGCCTGCAAGACAATCCAATCTTTTATTAGCTAAGATCCTCAATTTAGCACAAATTTATATTTTCCCTATTTTTAGGCTAATAATTTGAATATTAGCTAAGATGTGATTCTTAGTTACCAAATAGTCTCAATAATACCCATCTTAAACCCTTGTGAGGTGTCTAAAATATGACTTATCATGGAGTCACCAATAGGTTCACATTTGTACATTTTGGGCAAAGGATGATGCTTAAACCTTTATCTCCAAGAAAGGTGCATGAGGATAAAAAGAAAATGAAAGTGAAGGAGAAGTTGATAGAAAAGTCGAGAGCAAGTTGAAGAAAAAAATAGCAAGAATAAAGCCAAAAAGAGAAAAGAAAAAGGGAAAGAAAAGGTAGGAGAGAAAAGCAAGAATGTGAGAGAAAAGAATAAAAAAAAAAAGAGAGAAAAATGAGAGGTCAAAAAAGAGTTGACCATTAGTGGAAAGAGTTAAAAAAATAAGGAAAAAAAAGGAATCCTTGCAAGTTGGCCCTGGGAGGTTAGGAGGGTCCTTTTGGTCAAGAGAGAACCCTTATTTGCTTTACCTACTACCATGCTTTTGAGTGCTTCACCTTCTTTGAGTGCTTTGCCTATAGGTATCCAAGATTTGCTAGAGGAGTTTTAAGATGTGCTCCCAAAGGATATATTTGATGGGTTGCCCCCCACTTGAGAGGTATAGAACATCACATAGACTTGACACTTAAAGTTATTTATCCAAATAAGATTGCATATAGGATAAACCCCAAGGAGGCTAATAGAGCATTGTGGAGGCACTTAATAGTGACTTATGCTGGGAATATTTGACATTATTTTCTTGTTAAAATTGACACATTGATTGAGCCTTTGACCATTGAACTTATTTAGGGTTAGTTGCTAATCTATGCTTATTTTGAGACTTAATTTTCATTGAGGTTTATATCTTATGTAGCCTATATCTAGAGCTATAAACCTCTAAATTGGACAATCTTGTTAGCCTTGGAAAGTTAAGACAAAGGTTTGCAGCTTCCCTCTTTATGGCGCAACCTAGGTCAACCATTTGCAGCATTAAATATGGACGTGAAGTTACTACCTCTACACAACTCTAACTAGTCTTTCCCCTATATATTCTAGACCAAATTATGGGGCCCTAGTTGGTGAGTTTTTTAGGGTGCTAAATCTTCTGTCCAAGCCCATTTTCCTTGACACTTTCGAGCAAGTACTTATTAAGTAGTTAATTAGTTAATTAGAAACGACTTTTAGGAGTTGGAGGGATTTCTTGAATGGGAAGTTTTCCTCTCTTCGCCGTAGTTTTCTACTCCATTTTCTTCTACATTTTTTCTACATTACCTTCTATGTTTTCTGTTGAGTTTTCTATGATAATAGCCATGGAAAGCTAAGCTTCTTTGTCAATTCAAGGTTTAGGAATGCAAATCGGTTTGAGTTCTTGATTCTATATCTTCCTTATGCAATTTCTACTATTTTTCTTTCCAATTCTTAATTCGTTTTCATGATTGTGATCTCTTTTGGATTTTGGATTGTATTCTATTAGGTAATCGATTGATAACCTAAATTCAACCAGTTATGATCCTGAATCCATTCTAATTAAGGACTGCAATTGTAATTTCAATATGCATGGATGAATGTTAGATGATTATCTAAAGAAAGAGAGAGCATGAGCTTGTGCACCATGCTTGTGATTTTGGTACTAAAGAAAGATAGCATTTGGAGAATGTGCACTTATTACAGGCCAATAAATAATATCATTGTTAGATATAGGCACCTTGTTGCCTATTTAGATTACTTGCTTGATGAATTGCATGGTTCCAATATTTTTTCTAAAATAGTTTTAAGAAATGGATAACATCATGTTAGTATAAGGGAGGAGGATGAATGGAAAGCAACTTTTAAGACTAAGTTTGGACTTTATGAGTGGCTTGTCATGCCTTTTGGCTTGACTACCCCTAGTACTTTTATGAGATTGACAAACCATGTCTTGAGAAGCCTAATGGGCAAGTGTGTGGTTGTGTATTTTCATGATATTTTGGTTTATTCTACTTGCTTGGATGACCACCTCTTGCTTGTGAAAAGTGTGCTTGAAATTTTAAGAAAAAAGACTTTGTTTTTAGGAAAATGTGTGTTTTGTTCCCATGAGGTAACCTTCCTCGATTTTGTTGTTGGCTCCCATGGAGTCAAGGTTGATGAGGAAAAGGTGATGGCCATCCAAGATGGCCAACACCTATAATCATGTGGGAAGTAAGAAGCTTCCATGTGTTTGCAAGTTTTATAAAAGATTTGTAAAAGATTTCAATACAATTGCAGCCCCTTTGAATGAAATTATGAAAATAGATTTAAATTGGAGGAGAGCCAAGAGAGAGGTTTCCAAGCTTTCAAGGAAAGGCTCACTTAAGCTTCAATTCTTGCTTTGCCTAATTTTTCAAAATCTTTTGAGTTGGAGTGTAATGCCTTTAGTGTTGGTATTGAGGTTGTAATCCTTTAAAAAGAGCATCCAATTGCTTATTTTAGTGAAAAACTAAAGGGTGCCCTACTAAATTATTCCACCTATGATTGACAGTTGTATGCTCTTGCGATGGTCTTGAAACTTGCCAACATTATCTAGTTCCCAAGAAGTTTGTGATCCATAGTGATCATGAAGCTCTTAAGAATTTGAGAGGAAAAGGTAAGTTAAATAAGAGGCATGCTAAATGGGTTGAATTTTTGGAGCAATTTTGTTAGGCAGTTAAGCATAAATAAGGCAAAATGAATTTGGTCATGGATGCGCTCTCAAGGAGACATGCCTTAATTTCCATTCTTGAAATAAGGATGTCTTGGACTTGATTGAATAAAGGAATTGTATGAAAAACATCTTTATTTTAGTGAGCCTTTTGACATGTTTATCCATTCGGAAATCCATGATTTCCTTAGACATGATGGCTTTTTATTTAAGGGAAAGAAACAATATGTGCTAATGAGCTCCACTTGGCAATTGCTTATGAATAAGGTACATAAAGATGGCCTTATGGGTCACTTCGAGAACTTAAGACTTTTAAAATCTTGAATGATGATTTCTATTGACCTCATACGAGAAAGGGTGTCTATAAAATTTGTGAGAGATGCTTAACTTGTTTATTTGCTCAGTCTAAGGTTTCTCTTCATGGTTTGTATACCTTATTCTCTATTCCCACTATTCCTTGAATTGATATCTCTGTGGACTTTATACTTGGTTTGCCCAAGCCTAAAGGAGGTAGAGATTTTATTTTTGTTATGGTTCATAGATTTTTGAAAATGGCCCATTTCATTTCATTTAATAGATACTTGTGGCAAATCTCACTTTTCTTAGCTAATTCTCTATGAATTAGTGGCGAGCTCCATCCTCTTCCTTTTCCATATTTTTGTTTTCTTCTTCTTCTATGTTTTGGTTTTCATTTCTATGGCTAACTTGGTTCCTACTTGAAGCTAAGTTTTGATTGTGGATCCAAGGGTGCATCAACCATATTCATTAATTCAATCTACCATAAGAATAACTAATTAACTATTAATGCTAAATTTGTTAAATATATTACCAGCAACTAATTTAGTTATATTTTAATATTGTTTTATTTTTTTCACTTTGGATGTCTTATATATATTGAAAATATTAATTATAGGTTATTATGGACTATATTATAATACATAAAATTGTGTTAAATATGTTTTTGGTTCCTAACCATTTGACAAATTTCACTTTTAATTCCTAAATAAAATATTAATTGATTTTAGTCCTTGTATTTTTACCTTGTTAACTAACATTTTGGTCCTTTTCTTGTAAGTATCAGTATTAAGTGATAACGTAACAATCACAATAGCATCCACATGAGTTGTCATGTAATCAATAAACTAGCATAACAATAATATATAATTTTTTTGTAAACTATGTATTTAGTTCTAATCTTTTCACGAAACTCATTTTTAGCCCTTCAATAATATTTTGATTGGCCTTAGTCTTTTATCTTTTTATGAAATTTTTTTCAGTCTTTCAACAATTTTTTGATCAGTCTTAATCCCTTAACTATTTTTCGTCACTGTTTTTAATACTTTCTATCAAGTACTAATTATCGTTAAATGATTATTTGATTAAACATATAGACTACCAGTATCATGTAGCATTCATGTGTACTAAAGTAAAATCTAGAGATCAAAAATATATTTAATTCATAAAATTTTAATATAATTTGTTGTTCAATTATGCAAAACTCACGTTGATGGTGGAAATCTTAATGCAACTACGATTGTAAATTAAAACTTTGCTTATTTCTTTTAAGCATAAAATTAAAAGGTAGAATCAAAATGAGTAATTTGATGACAAAAATTTTCTCTTATTCGTTGTGGAAGAATCAAAATGAACCTTAGCAGACTTAATTAAATCAAGGAAATCTAAATGTTGCGGTGATATAATACATAGGATTCAGGTAGTAGCAATAAATTTAACTAGAGACTTAGATCATGAAAGTTTCAACATTCAAGGGCATATGGGTACTCCCCATTTGGTCTTCCAATTGTTGTAGCATGGGCATACCTCCTTGTTGTCATTAGTTCCAGGTGGCACACATAAGCATTTGAGACAACACTTTTGGCAGAAGAACAAACATGAGTTCATATCGTAATTTTTGCTCGCATCTCTCCACAACGAGGACCACATTCTGCAATTTCATGCAGATCAACATGCACCATTTTAATCTCAACATCAATTTTTTCCAATAGAAAAGAAGAAAAGAAATCAACAATGATTTGTGTGATCCACTAGCTATACCATGTCATGGTTCGATCCTATAAATATATTTTTTTTTCAAAATTATTAGTTTTGTAGCTTCTTTATAAAGCTACTCAAACAACATGTCCTTGATTGATTCGTACCTTCTGGTCGAAGACTACCCTCAATAGTGCCATCCTGAAACTCAAGAAAATAAAAGACGAAATAAACACATAAAATACAAATACACTATCTAATTAGCTTTATCCAAAATGGTCCAAATTAAAAAAAAAAAAGAACATGTGAAAAAAGTCTTACCTCACTTGTTTGAGAAGCTGGAGCTAGAGCAAGCGCTGGAGTTGGAGTTTCAATGGTAGTAACAACAATCTTAGCCTAAAGTTATCAATGTTAGTGTATGCTACATAAATATAATAAATTATCTAACAAAAAATATATATACAATTAAATTAGAAAAATTAGATTATTTTAGTAATCAATTATGGCTATTTTGGTAAAAATAGTTGAAAAAGCTAGTTTGAAAATTGAAAAATTAGTTAATGACTAAAAAGTTAGATGGTAATCAAGACTGTTAAACCACCTTATTGAACTAATTGATAAATGTATATGACAAAAAGGACATTTTATACAATATTAATATTTGTTTGTAAAAAATTAATTTATTTTATTGATAATAATATATTTTAGGTATTTAATTTTAGATTTTAAATTAATTTCAAACTCTTATACTTTATAATTTATAAATATATTATTTTAAGTCCATTTTTAGTTTGACTATTTTCATATTGTGCATTCTATTATTAATCTTATACTATATCTTAAAATATTTTAATTAAATTTAAAATAAAGTAAAAAAAACAACATAAATTCAAGTACATTTCATAGTTTTATTATGTTAATTAGTATGATGGTTAAAAACATCATGAAGTGTAATATTAAAAATAATAGAATAAATAATATAAATAGTGTAATGGTTAAAATAGAAAGAGTAATATAAAAATAGTTAAAAAATAAAATAAAATCTTATTTAAAAATAAAATCTATTCTTATTTAGAAAGGGCAAAAAAGAAAATTTAACAAATATTTTATGGATAAAAGAGATATAAATATAAAAGTTTGAAATTACCGTTTAAAAAATATTGCTTGAAGTGACGCTTAAAAAAACGTTACTAGTTACAAAAAAAAATCTTATTTATTATACACTACTAATATTTTCAAACATGCTTATGAGTCAATTAAAAAAAACTAGAAATTAACTTGATTCACTTGTGAATAAAAAACTTATAATTATAATTGACTATTGTTATGATCGATTAAATTAATTTTGATTAAATTAGTTTGCTGAAAATTATTTCTAAAATAATTAATTACAAACAGTAATACGAAACAGTTGAAAAAACTTGTTAAAAATTTTGAAAATAAAGAATAACATTTTTAAGTGAAAAAATTGTTGAAAAATAATCATAAGCTTCAACATCTTAGATATATAAAATAATATTATTTATTAAAAATATTTTTTAGCAAATTTCTAAGAAAACTTTTTGAATAGTTTTTTTTATATGTTATCGCCACATATGCTTCCACAAGAAAGAATCATGCAATAATTTATTCAAATGCAACCAACAATTAGGATAATGAACATATTTGTTAATTCTTGTGATTCATATATTTGTAGGAAGAAGATTTACACCCAACCAAAAATAAAATAAAGTAAGAAAAAAAACATGTCATGGGAATGTAGTAGTAATAGAATAAGAAAAGTTAATCAGTATTTATTTTTCTATAGCTTATGTCATTCATCAACTCTATTCAAAACAATACTTTTTACTTCATGTTTGTCAAAAAAATTAAGATTATTAAGCTAAATCAAAATTACATCAAATCATTTGTATTTGTTGACATTAATTTGAAACCATGTAATGATCTCAAAAGACAAAGAAAGTAAAGGGAAATCATACCAATGCAAAGGAAACAAAGTGAAGTTATCACAGTAAAGCTTGAGTATTAGAGTGTGTGTGCGTGAGAGGGAGTTATTGGAATCTTGTTATCTTACGTGGTTCTCCACAAGAAGAAGAAGCATTAAACTAGGTAAAACATTAAGATGCTTAAGTGGCGGCCATTGCCTCAAGGTGGTACTCTATTATCGACACAAAGATAAACTCTGTGAAGTCATTCAAGTGTGATTTCAAGTGCAGTTAGTTTCCCTACTTATAGGCAGTTGAGTTAAGACTTTTTCTATATTTTACATGAAATGTGGCACTATGTTGGCAATCGTTTACATAGTCAAGATACAACCATTTTTTCAGTATGACCAAAATTGAAGCGTGTTTTGTAAGCCCAAACATTCCACAACTCTTTAATAGAAGAAAATGTCACCCTTAAGTAAATGCCTACGAATTGGTCTGTGATTTACTTAAGAACTTCTATGGCAAATATTTTATTTTTTTATCTCCATTATTTTGTTCCAAAATGAAGTTTTACACCTTTAAAATATAAGGTATAGTTTAAAGGGTTAAATATATAAGATTTTAACAAGTTCATGATTTAGTTTACATGTCCACACATTTTACTTGAATTTCAACTGTAACTTTTTTAATTAATCATTATTATTTTATTTTAAAAGAGTCAGGTCTGAAAATGAATACGTGCATGTGTTACGTTATACGTATAAAGATATCTTTTATAGCATAAATAATTAATCTTTTATAGAAAATTATATTTTTTAAATATAATGTCATTTTAAACATAGCGAATAGTTTAATGATAAAAAATTTATGTAGTTTCCATGAAATATTAGGTTTAAATTTTGTTGTGTTCATTGTATATATATATATATAGTGTTAATTCTCTGTTCTAGAATTAACACTATATCGATGTTTATAGAAAACATTATGCATCAATATACTTTTGGTTGATAACACAAATTTTACATATACTAGAGATGTGGTAACTTATTTATCATTTAGAACTTGTTAACTGATTAGCATAGAATAAGACTACTACATGATATATAATAAGATAAAATAAGAGGATGCTAATAACATAATAAGTTTTAATTTTATTTAATGTTTGGTACACACCAAAAAATAATAAGATACATAAAATTATATTAAAAATGATAAATTAATTTTTCCTTAAAATTATATATAATTTTTAAAAGAAAATTTTTAATTTAATTATTCCATTTTACTAATTATAGAAAAAAATATAATTATTTAGAATGATAATAATTATTAAAAATAATTAATAAATATTTGTATGATAGTTATTTGATTTTTAACATTTTAATCAATAATATATTTTAAATTTATATCTTAAAACTATTATTATTATAAATATACATAGGATAATATTTTGAATACAAATTTTAT
>JAENHJ010000326.1:0-40590 GCA_025330945.1 Mucuna pruriens | reverse complement strand
TTCATTCTTCATTCTTATGCTCATTTTTCTTCTCATTCATATCTCTTTCGTCTTCTCATTTCTTACTTCATCTCATTCTTCTTCTAACTCTCTTTCTTCTTCATCTCATTCTTCTTCTTCTCAATCTTCATCCTCTTGTTCTTATCTTCCTGATAATCTGTTCTTCTTCTTCTCGTTTCTTCATCTTCATCGTTCTTACCTTCTCATTTCTTCATCTTCTCATTCTTCACTTCTAATTCTTCTTCTCATTCTTACTCTCGTTCTTCTTCTTCTCTGTTTTCTCATTCTTCTTCTCATTCTTCATCTTCTCATTTTTGTATCTTAACCTCATGCTTCTTCTTCTCATCTTCTTCTTCTCATTTCTTCTTCTCATTCTTTTCTCATTCTTCTGCTTCTCGTTCTTCTTACCGTTCTTCATCCTCTCATTCTTTTGTCTTCTGATTTTTCTTCTTCTCGTTCTTCTTCTCTCAATCTTTTTCTCATTCTTCTTCTTCTCATTTTCTTCTTCTCATTCTTCTTCTTCTTTCTTTTTCTTCTCGATTCTTCTTGCATTCTTCTTCTCACTTTTTCATCTTCTCATTTCTTCTTAACTCTTCTTCATCTCATTCTTCTTCTCTTCTTCTTCGTTCTTCTTCTTTTTCATTATTTTTCTCATTCATCTTACTTCTCTTTCATCTTTTTGAGTTCTTACATCTTCTCATTCTTTATCTTTTTATTCTTCTTCTTCTCATTCTTCTTCCTCTCAATCTTACTCATTCTTCCTCTCATTCTTCTTCTTATTTTTTCTTCTTCTCATTCTTTTTCTCATTCTCTTTCTTCTTCTTTTTATTACTGCTTCCGTTCTTATTCTTCTTCCCGATTCTTCTCGCTTCTCATTCTTCTTCTTCCATTTCTTCTTCTCATTCCTCTTCTTCTACATTCTTCATCTTCTTGTTCTTCTTATTCTCATTCTTCATCATCTTCTTGTTCTTCTTCTTATTCTTCTTCTTCTCATTCTTCTTCCTTTCATTCTTCTTCTCGTTTCTTCTTCTTCTCATTCTTCTTCTTCACATTCTTCCTCTTCTCATTCTTAACTTCTTCTGGTTCTTCTTCTTCACATTCTTCTTCTCGTTCTTCTTCTTCTCATTCTTTTTCTTCACATTCTTGCTGTAGTCTTTGTTTTTAATTGTTGTTCTACTGAATAACCTTATACAAAAAGGTCTCCATTTCCATAAATTCCTGCAACTCAACAACATCTATATCTTGATTTAAACCACTAGAGGCGTGCCGTTACCTTAGGATCTTCTTCAATATTTGCTTGGATGATATGCACTTCCATCTCCTTATAATACTCTTCACTCCGCACTTCTTTGAGACAATTTCTGCAGTCTCAATTTTAAAGTCCCTATGAAAGACTAGATGGTACATAGTGCTTCCTCATGATCCTCTTCATTTTTGCCCAAGTGTCCACCAGGCTCCTCATTTATAGTCCTCTCCTCTACAACTTGTTTCCACAAATCAATGCATAATCCAGGAAAAATCAGTAGCTGCAAGTCTCACTTTTCTGCTCCTCACTTGTATTGTTGCAAGAAAGACATGTTCAATCTTGAGCTCCAAATATGCCCCCTTTGGATCACTTCTACCCTTGAAGGTGGTACATTCAACTTGATTCCTTCTATTCTTCCCTCATTCCTATCTTGCCTTCCCCCCTCCAAGTGAGGGTTCTGTTCTCCATCTGATCCAACCTCTCATGGGAATTCATCTTATTGTTGTTTTCATCAACCTCTCAAGTGTTGGTAAAATTGTGATTTGGAATTGAATATCATTGTTAATGTTTCTTTCTGCCATTGATTAACAAACAGGTCCGAAGATATCAGAATAAATATATATTGGTGTTTGAAAATTTCCTTACCCACTCAAGTGTTTGCACACCTGATTTGGCTTTTTTTTACTATAATGAATCACTCTTGCCTTTTTCCTCTATTCTTCCTTGAGTTCTTAACAAGCCAAGAAGAAAAATACAGAAACTTTGACCAAACTTTGTGCAGTGGATTAACTTCAAGAAAAGCTAACAAAAAATGAACACAAAACAAAAGGCAACAAACAACTAGGGACAACAACAAATTAGACACCAACAAAGGGAAAGACTTGACTCAAAAAGAAAACAAAGGATGCAGATAAATAGGCCAAAACTGGGCATATAATTAAGAACACTATGCAGCCTGAAGCAGAATGTTGAACAAGTAGTCTTGCCAAAAGATAGAATTTGTGGTCAAATTTCCACAACACAACTGCAGCAAGAACTAAGAAATTAAAATAAACAAAGGTGCTGTACTTCTTCCTTCAATCAACCCACATATTATCTTCAAAGAATGAGCTTTAAAAAAATTCAAATAGCATGAACCATTCAACCAATTTTTTTTGTTTTTTTCTTTTTGTTTTTGTTTCTTTTAGAAATCTCCATTGTGTTCTGGCCCTAACCTTTTTTCAATGGTTCAGCCCTAACCGATATATGACTATAATAAGGTAATATTATTGATGATAAAAATCAAAGGAAAGAATATACCAAAAGTGCAACCTTGCAATTCACAGAAACAAAGCTCTAATACCAAATGATGTGAAATTAGGTTGGGGGAAGATGATATGAACCAGAGCAGGGTAAGGCCTGAATCACCTGGTTTGGAATTCGCGAACTTCTGCCAGAACTTGATGTACAATTACGGCACGACTAGATCTCGAACTCTGGATCTGGTGATTCCAAAAGCGCGAGGGAAGGTCGAATTCTGAATTGCAAAATTGACCAATGAATCACTGAAAAATACCAATAATTCATTGAGATATGATATCAGACTTAGCTTGCCTGAAAATTGGGAACATGGCTTCTCTAGGGTTTCATACAAAACGCAATGATAAATTGGAACGTGAGCAGAAAAGAAAGATAAAGAATCAAGGCGGAAGATAAGCCGGGATATTGAACACACACAAAGGGTGAAACCCATTGATAAATCTCAACTTTTTGTTGCGAACCCATGAGAAACACTCTCTTAAGCAAACAAAAGATTTTGATGTTCTCATCGCTTCCTCTTCTTCTTCTTCTCATTCTTCTTCTTCTCATTCTTCTTGTCATTCTTCTTCTCATTCTTCTTCTTCTCATTCTTCTTCTTCTCATTCTTCTTTCTTATCATTTCTTCTTCTTCTCATTCTTCTTCTTCTCATTCTTCTTCTTCTCATTCTTCTTCTTCTCATTCTTCTTCTTCTCATTCTTCTTCTTCTCATTCTTCTTCTTCTCATTCTTCTTCTTCTCATTCATTCTTCTCATTCTTCTTCTTCTCATTCTTCTTTTCTTCTTCTCATTCTCTTCTTCTCATTCTTTTTCTTCTCATTCTTCTTCTTCTCGTTTCTTTTTCTTCTCATTCTTCTTCCATTCTTTTTCTTCTCATTCTTCTTCTTCTCATTCTTTTCTCTTCTCATTCTTCTTTTCCTGTTTCTTTTCTTCTCATTCTTCTTCTCTCATTCTTCTTTTTCTCATTTCTTCTTCTTCTCATTCTTTTTCTTTCTTCTCATTCTTCTTCTTCTCATTTCTTCATCTCATTCTTCTTTTTTCTTCTCATTCTTCTTCTTCTCGTCTCTTCTTCTTCTTCTCATTTTTCTTCTTCTCATTATTCTTTTTCTTCTTCTCATTTCTTCTTCTCCGTTCTTCTTCTTCTCGTTTCTTCTTCTTCATTCTTCTTCTCATTATTCTTCTTCTCATTCTTCTTCTTCTCTTTCTTCTTCTCATTCTTCATCTCATTCTTCTTCTTCTTCATTTCTTCTTCTTCTCATTCTTCTTCTTTTCTCATTTCTTCTTCTTCTTTTTCTTTGTTCTTCTTCTCATTCTTCTTCTTCTCATTCTTCTTCTTCTTTTTTCTTCTTCTCATTCTTCTTCTCATTTTCTTCTTCTTCTCGTTCTTCTTCTTCTCTTCTTCTTCTTCTCATTCTTCTTCTTCTCATTCTTTCTTCTCAATCTTCTTCTTCTCATTCTTCTTTTCTCTTCTTCTTCTTCTTATTCTTCTCATTCTTCTTCTTCTTCTTCTTCTTCTTCTTCTCATTCTTCTTCTTCATTTCATTCTTCTTCTTCTCATTCTTCTTCTTATCATTCTTCTTCTCATTCTTCTTCTTCTCATTTCTTCTTCTTCTCATTCTTCTTCTCATTCTTCTTCTCAGTTCTTCTTCTTCTCATTCTTCTTCTTCTCATTCTTCTTTTCTTCTCATTCTTTTTCTCATTGTTTTTTCTCCTCATTCTTCTTCTTCATTCTTCTTCTTCTTTTCTTCTTCTTTCTTCTTCTTCATTTCTTTTTCTTCTTCTTCTTCTTCTTCTCATTCTTCTTCTTCTTCATTCTTCTTCTTCTCTTCTTCTTCTCATTCTTCTTCTTCATTCTTCTTCTTCTTCACATTCTTCTTCTCATTCTTTTTCTTCTCATTCTTCTTCTTCTCATTCTTCTTCTTCTCATTTCTTTTTCTCATTCTTCTTCTTCTCATTCTTCTTCTTCTCATTCTTCTTCTTCTTCTTCAAATTTCTTCTTCTTCTCATTCTTCTTCTTCTCATTTCTTCTTTTTTCATTCTTCTTCTTCTCATTTTTCTTCTTCTCATTCTTTTCTTCTTCTTATTCTTCTTCTTATTCTTCTTCTTCTTCTTCTTCTCATTCTTCTTTAAATTTCTTCTTCTCATTCTTCTTCTCATTCTTCTTCTTCTCATTCTTCTTCTTCTCATTCTTTTCTCATTCTTCTTCTTCATTCTTCTTTTTTCTTCTTCTCTCATTCTTCTTTTTTCATTCTTCTTCTTCTCATTCTTCTTCTCTTCTTCTTATCGTTCTTCTTCTTTCATTCTTCTTCTTCTCATTTTTTTCTTTCTTCTTCATTTCTCTTCTCATTCTTCTTCTTCTTCTTCATTTTCATTCTTCTTCTTCTCATTCTTCTTCTTATTCTTCTTCTTCTTTTTCTTCTTCTCATTCTTCTTCTTCTCATTCTTCTTCTTCTCATTCTTCTTCTTCTCATTCTTCTTCTTCTCATTCTTCTTTCTCATTCTTCTTCTTCTCATTCTTCTTCTCGTTCTTCTTCTTCTCATTCTTCTTCTTCTCATTCTTCTTCTTCATTCTTCTTCTTCATTCTTCTTCTCATTCTTCTTCTTCTCATTCTTCTTCTTCTCGTTCTTCTTCTTCTCATTCTTCTTCTCATTCTTCTTCTTCTAATTCTTCTTCTTCTCCTTCTTCTTCCTTCTTTTCTTCTCATTCTTTTCTTCTTCTTCTCTTTTTCTTCTTTCTCATTCTTCTTCTTCTCATTCTTCTTCTTCTCATTCTTCTTCTTCTTCTTCTTCTTCTTCTCTTCTTCTCATTCTTCTTCTTCTCATTCTTCTTCTTTTCATTCTTTCTTCTCATTCTTCTTCTTCTTCTTCTTCTTCTCTTCTTCTTCTTCTTCTAATTCTTCTTCTTCTTCATTCTTCTTCTTCTTCTAATTCTTCTTCTTCTCATTCTTTCTTCTTAATTCTTCTTCTCATTCTTCTTCTTCTCATTCTTCTTCTCATTCTTCTTCCTTCTCATTATTCTTCCTCTCATTTCTTCTTCTCATTCTTAAGTCTGGCATTCTTATTCAAAAAGAACTGAACCTTGAAGGATCAAGCTTCTTCTCGTTCTTTTAATCCAGCGACCATAAAGCTTTTTTCTTCTTATTAAATAAAATACTTCTTCTCCATTCTTTGGTTATTTTATTTCTTGTATGGGCTGACTTAATCTTTCATTATTCTTCTTTAGGGTTGTTCTTCTTTAAAACGACCTCATTCTACTTCAGAACATCTTAACGTTCTTTTTAATTATTCTTTCTTCTTCTCAAAAATTCTTTAAAGGTTTTCCCCTTTATCTTCTTCTTCTCATTCTTCTTCTTCTCATTCTTCTCTTCTTTCTTCTTTTTCTTTCTTCTTATTCTTCTTTCATTCTTCTTCTTCTCATTCTTCTTCTTCTTATTCATTTCTTCTTTCTTCTTTTCTCTTCTTCTTCTTCTTCTTCTCATTTCTTCTTCTTCTCATTCTTCTTCTTCTCATTCTTCTTCTTCTCATTCTTCTTCTTCTCATTCTTCTTCTTCTCATTCTTCTTCTTTCTTCATTTCTTCTTCTTCTCATTCTTCTTCTTCTCATTCTTCTTCTTCTCATTCTTCTTCTTCTCATTTTTCTTCTTCTCATTCTTCTTCTTCTCATTCTTCTTCTTCTCATTCTTCTTCTTCTCATTCTTCTTCTTCTCATTCTTCTTCTTCTCATTCTTCTTCTTCTCATTCTTCTTCTTCTCATTCTTCTTCTTCTCATTTTTCTTCTTCTCATTCTTCTTCTTCTTCTTTTCTTCATTGATCCATCTTTTTCTTCTCATTTTCTTCTTCTTCTCATTCTTCTCATTCTTCTTCTTCTCATTCTTTTCTTCTCATTCTTCTTCTTATTCTTCTTCTTCTTCTTCATTCTTCTTCTTCTCATTCTTCTTCTTCTCATTCTTCTTTATTCTTCTTCTTCTTCATTCTTCTCATTCTTCTTCTTCTCCATTCTTCTTCTTCTTCTTATTCTTCTTCTTCTCATTCTTTTCTTCTCATTCTTCTTCTTCATTCTTCTTCTTTCTTCTTCTTCTCATTCTTCTTCTCATTCTTCTTCTTCTCATTCTTCTTCATCTCTTCTTCTTCTTCATTCTTCTTCTTCTCATTCTTCTTCTTCTCATTCTTCTTCTTCTCATTCTTCTTCTTCTCATTCTTCTTCTTCTTCTTTTCTTCTTCTTTTCTTCTTCTTCTCATTCTTCTTCTTCTCATTCTTCTTCTCATTCTTCTTCTCATTCTTCTTCTCATTCTTCTTCTCATTCTTCTTCTTCTTCTTCTTCTTCTCATTCTTCTTCTTCTCATTCTTCTTCTTCTCATTCTTCTTCTTCTCATTCTTCTTCTTCTCATTCTTCTTCTCTTCATTCTTCTTCTTCTCATTCTTCTTCTTCTCATTCTTCTTCTTCTCATTCTTCTTCTTCTCATTCTTCTTCTTCTCATTCTTCTTCTTCTTCTTCTTCTTCTTCTCATTCTTCTTCTTCTCATTCTTCTTCTTCTTCGATTCTTCTTCTCATTCTTCTTCTCATTCTTATTCTTCTTCTTCTCTTCTTCTTCTCATTCTTCTTCTTCTCATTCTTCTTCTTCTCATTCTTCTTCTTCTTCATTCTTCTTCTTTCTTCTTCTTCTTCTTCTTCTCATTCTTCTTCTTCTCATTTTTCTTCTTCTCATTCTTCTTCTTCTCATTCTTCTTCTCTCATTCTTCTTTTCTCATTCTTCTTCTTCTTCTTCTTCTTCTTCTTCTTCTTCTTCTCATTCTTCTTCTCATTCTTCTTCTTCATTTCTTCTTCTCATTCTTCTTCTTCTTTCTTCTTCTTCTTCTTCTTCTCATTATTCTTCTTCTCATTCTTCTTCTTATTCTTCTTCTTCTTATTCTTCTTCTCATTCTTCTTCTTCATTCTTCTTCTTCTCATTCTTCTTCTTCTCATTCTTCTTCTTCTTCTTCTTCATTCTTCTTCTTCTCATTCTTCTTCTTCTTCTTCTTCTTTCTTCTTCTTATTCTTCTTCTTCTTCTCATTCTTCTTCTTCTCATTCTTCTTCTCATTCTTCTTCTTCTCATTCTTCTTCTTCTCATTCTTCTTCTTCTCATTCTTCTTATTCTCATTCTTCTTCTTCTCATTCTTCTTCTTCTCATTCTTCTTCTTCTCATTCTTCTTCTCATTCTTCTTTCTTCTTCTTCTTCTTCTCATTCTTCTTCTTCTCATTCTTCTTCTTTCTTCTTCTTCTCATTCTTCTTCTTCTCATTCTTCTTCTTCTCATTCTTCTTCTTTCTTCTTTCTTCTTCTTCTCATTCTTCTTCTTCTCATTCTTCTTCTTCTTCTTCTTCTTCTTCTTCTTCTCATTCTTCTTCTTCTCATTCTTCTTCTTCTCATTATTTTCTTCTTCTTCTTTCTTCTTCTTCTTCTTATTCTTCTTCTTCATTCTTCTTCTTCTCATTCTTCTTCTTCTTATTCTTCTTCTTTCTTCTTCTCATTCTTCTTCTTCTCATTCTTCTTCTTCTCATTCTTCTTCTTCTTATTCTTCTTCTTCTCATTCTTCTTCTCATTCTTCTTCTTCTTATTCTTCTCTTCTTCTTCTTCTTCTTCTTTCTTCTTCTTTCTTCTTCTTCTCATTTCTTCTTCTTCTCATTCTTCTTCTTCTCATTCTTCTTCTTCTTCTTCTTCTTTTCTTCTTTTCTCATTCTTCTTCTCATTCTTCTTTTCTCTTCTTCTTCTTCTTCTTCTTCTTCTTCTCATTCTTCTTCTCATTCTTCTTCTTCTTCTTCTTCTTCTTCTCATTCTTCTTCTTCTCATTCTTCTTCTTCTTCTTCTTCTCATTCTTCTTCTCTTCTTCTTCTCATTCTTCTTCTTCTTCTTCTCATTCTTCTTCTCATTCTTCTTCTCATTCTTCTTCTTCTCATTTCTTCTTCTCATTCTTCTTCTTCTCATTCTTCTTCTTCTTCTTCTTTTCTTTTCTTCTTCTTCTCTTCTTCTTCTTCTCATTCTTCTTCTTCTCATTCTTCTTCTTCTCATTCTCCTTCTTCTTCATTCTTCTTCTTCTTTCTTCTTCTTCTTCTCATTTCTTCTTCTTCTCATTCTTCTTCTTCTTCTTCTTCTTTTTTTCTTCTTCTCATTCTTCTTCTTCTCATTCTTCTTCTTCTCATTCTTCTTCTTCTTCATTCTTCTTCTTCTTCTTCTCATTCTTCTTCTCATTCTTCTTCTTCTCATTCTTCTTCTTCTTCTCATTTCTCTTCTCTTCTTCTTCTTCATTCTTCCTTCTTTTTTCTTCTTCTCTTCTTCTCATTCTTCTTTTCTCATTCTTCTTTTTCTCATTCTTCTTCTTCTCATTCTTCTTCTTCTCATTCTTCTTCTTCTTCTTCTTCTTCTCATTCTTCTTCTTCTCATTCTTTTTCTTCTCATTCTTCTTCTCATTATTCTTTCTTCTCATTCTTCTTCTTCTCATTCTTCTTCTTCTCATCTTTTCTCTTCTTCTTTATTTTCTCTTTCTTCTTCTTCTCATTCTTCTTCTTTCTTCTTCATTCTTCTTCTTCTCATTCTTCTTCTTCTCATTCTTCTTCTTCTCATTCTTCTTCTTCTCATTCTTCTTCTTCTCATTCTTCTTCTTCTCATTCTTCTTCTTCTCATTCTTCTTCTTCTTCTTCTTCTCATTCTTCTTCTTCTCATTCTTCTTCTTCTTCTCATTCTTCTTCTTCTCATTCTTTTTCTTCTCATTCTTCTTCTTCTCATTCTTCTTCTTCTTCTTCTTCATTCTTCTTCTTCATTCTTCTTCTTCTCATTCTTCTTCTTCTCATTCTTCTTCTTCTCATTCTTCTTCTCATTCTTCTTCTCTTCTTCTTCTCATTCTTCTTCTTCTTCTTTCTCATTCTTCTTCTTCTCATTCTTCTTCTTCTTCATTCTTCTTCTTCTTTCTTCTTCTCATTCTTCTTCTTCTCATTCTTCTTCTTCTCATTCTTCTTCTTCTCATTCTTCTTCTTCTTCTTCTTCTTCTCATTCTTCTTCTTCTCATTCTTCTTCTTCTCATTCTTCTTCTTCTCATTCTTCTTCTTCTCATTCTTCTTTCTTTCTTCTTCTCATTCTTCTTCTTCTTCTTCTTCTTCTTCTTCTTCTTATTCTTATTCTTCTTCTTCTTCTCATTCATTCTTCTTCTCATTCTTCTTCTTCTTCATATTCTTCTTCTTCTTCTCATTCTTCTTCTTCTTCTCATTCTTCTTCTTCTTTATTCTTCTTCTCATTCTTCTTCTTCTTCTTCTCATTCTTCTTCTCATTCTTTTCTTCATTCTTCTTCTTCATTCTTCTTCTTCTCATTCTTCTTTTTCTTCATTCTTTCTTTTCTCATTCTTTTTCTTCTCATTCTTCTTCTTCTCATTCTTCTTCTTCTCATTCTTCTTCTTCTCATTCTTCTTCTTCTCATTCTTCTTCTTCTCATTCTTCTTCTCATTCTTCTTCTCTTTCTTCTTTCTTCTTCTTCTTCTTCTTCTTCTTCTTCTTCTTCTTCTTTCTCTTTCTTCTTCTTCTCATTTTCTTCTTCTTCTTCTTCTTCGTTCTTCTTCTTCTCATTCTTCTTCTTCTCATTCTTTTCTTCTCATTCTTCTTCTCATTCTTCTTCCCTCATTCTTCTTCTTCTCATTCTTCTTCTTCTCATTCTTCTTCTTCTCATTCTTCTTCTTCTCATTCTTCTTTTCATCATTCTTTTTCTTCTCATTTCTTCTTCTTTTCATTCTTCTTCTCATTCTTCTTCTTCTCATTCTTCTTCTTCTCATTCTTCTTCTTCTCATTCTTGTTCTCATTCTTCTTCTTCTCATTCTTCTTCTCATTCTTCTTCTTCTCTTCTTCTTCTCATTCTTCTTCTTCTTCTTCTTCTTCTCATTCTTCTTTTTTCTCATTCTTTTTCTTCTCATTCTTCTTCTTCTCATTCTTCTTCTTCTCATTCTTCTTCTTCTTCTTCTCATTCTTCTTCCAATTCTTCTTCTTCTCATTCTTCTTCTTCTCAATCTTTTCTTTTTATTCTTCTTCTTCTCATTCTTCTTCTTCTCATTCTTCATCTTCTCATTCTTCTTCTTCTTCTCATTCTTCATTCTCTCATTCTTCTTCTCATTCTTCTTCTCATTATTCTTCTTCTCATTCTTCTTCTCATTCTTCTTCTTCTCATTCTTCTTCTTCTCATTCTTCTTCTTCTCAATCTTTTTCTTTTTATTCTTCTTCTTCTCATTCTTCTTCTTCTCATTCTTCATCTTCTCATTCTTCTTCTTGTCATTCTTTTTCTTCTCATTCTTCTTCTCCTTATTCTTCTTCTCTCATTCTTCTTGTTCTCATTCTTCTTCTTCTCATTCTTCTTCTTCTCATTCTCCTTTTTCTCATTCTTTTTCTTCTCATTCTTCTTCTTATTCTTCTTCTTCTCATTCTTCTTCTTATTCTTCTTCTTCTCATTCTTCTTCTCAATCTTTTTCTTCTTATTCTTCTTCTTCTCAATCTTTTTCTTCTTTTTTCTTCTTCTTCTCATTCTTCTTCTTCTCATTCTTCTTCTTCTCATTCTTCTTCTTCTCATTCTTTTTCTTCTCATTCTTCTTCTTCTCATTCTTTTTCTTCTCATTCTTCTTCTCCTTCATTCTTCTTCTTCTCATTCTTCTTTTCTTCTCATTCTTCTTCTCATTCTTCTTCTTCTCATTCTTCTTCTTCTCATTCTTCTTCTTCTCATTCTTCTCTCATTCTTCTTCTCATTCTTCTTATCATTCTTCTTCTCATTCTTCTTCTTCTCATTCTTCTTCTTCTCATTCTTCTTCTTCTCATTCTTCTTCTTCTTATTCTTCTTCTTCTTATTCTTCTTCTCATTCTTCTTCTCAATCTTTTGCTCATTCTTCTTCTTCTCGTTATTCTTCTTCTTCTTCTTCTTCTCATTATTCTTCTTCTCATTCTTCTTCTTCTCATTCTTCTTCTCATTCTTCTTCTCATTCTTCTTCTCATTCTTCTTCTCATTCTTCTTCTCATTCTTCTTCTCATTCTTCTTCTTCTTCTTCTTCTCATTCTTCTTCTTCTCATTCTTCTTCTTCTCATTCTTCTTCTTCTCATTCTTTTTCTTCATTCTTGTTCTCATTCTTCTTCTTCTTATTCTTCTTCTCATTCTTCTTCTTCTCATTCTTTTTCTCATTCTTCTTCTTCTTCTTCTTCTCATTCTTCTTCTTCTCATTCTTCTTCTTCTCATTCTTCTTCTTCTCATTCTTCTTCTTCTCATTCTTTATTCTTTTTCTCATTCTTCTTTTTCTCATTCCTCTTCTTCTCATTCTCTTCTTCATTCTTCTTCTTCTTCTTCTTTCTTCTTCTTCTTCTTCTTCTTCTTCTTCTTCTCATTCTTCTTCTTTTCTTCTTCTTCTCATTCTTCTTCTTCTCATTCTTCTTCTTCTCATTCTTCTTCTCATTCTTCTTCTTCTTATTCTTTCTTCTTCTTCTTCTTCTTCTTCTTCTTCTCATTCTTCTTCTTCTCATTCTTCTTCTTCTTCATTCTTTATTCTTCTTCTTATTCTTCTTCTCATTCTTCTTCTTCTCATTCTTCTTCTTCTCATTCTTCTTCTTCTCATTCTTCTTCTTCTCATTCTTCTTCTTCTCATTATTCTTCTTCTCATTCTTCTTCTCATTCTTCTTCTTCTCATTCTTCTTCTTCTCATTCTTCTTCTTCTCATTCTTCTTTCTTCTTCTTCTTCTTCTTCTCGTTCTTCTTCTTCTCATTCTTCTTCTTCTTTCATTCTTCTTCTTTCTTCTTCTTCTCATTCTTCTTCTTCTCATTCTTCTTCTTCTCATTCTTCTTCTTCTCATTCTTCTTCTTCTTCTCATTCTTCTTCTTATCATTCTTCTTCTTCTCATTCTTCTTCTTCATTCTTCTTCTTATTCTTCTTTTCTCATTCTTCTTCTTCATTCTTCTTCTTCTCATTCTTCTTCTTCTCATTCTTCTTCTTCTCATTCTTCTTCTTCTCATTCTTCTTCTTCTCATTCTTCTTCTTCTCATTCTTCTTTCTTCATTCTTCTTCTTCTCATTCTTCTTCTCATTCTTCTTCTTCTCATTCTTCTTCTTTTTCTTCTTCTTCTCATTCTTCTTCTTCTCATTCTTTTCTCATTCTTCTTCTTCTCATTCTTCTTCTTCTCATTCTTCTTCTTTCTTCTTCTCATTCTTCTTCTTCTTCTTCTTCTCATTCTTCTTTTATTCTTCTTCTTCTCATTCTTCTTCTTCTTCTTCTTCTTCTCATTCTTCTTGTTATTCTTCTTCTTCTCATTCTTCTTCTTGTCATTCTTTTCTTCTCATTCTTCTTCTCCTTATTCTTCTTCTCATTCTTCTTCTCCTTCTTCTTCTTCTCATTCTTCTTCTTCTCATTCTTCTTCTTCACATTCTTCTTCTTTTTATTCTTCTTCTCATTCTTCTTCTCATTCTTCTTGTCAATCATTTGCTCATTCTTCTTCTTCTCGTTATTCTTCTTCTCATTCTTCTTCTTCTCATTCTTCTTTTCATTTTCTTTTTCTTCTTCTTCTTCTTCTTCTTCTTCTCATTCTTCTTCTTCTCATTCTTCTTCTTCTCATTATTCTTCTTCTCATTCTTTTCTTCTCATTCTTCTTCTTCTTCTTCTTCTTCTCCTTCTTCTTCTTCTCGTTCTTCTTCTTCTCATTCTTCTTCTTCTCATTCTTCTTCTCATTCTTCTTCTTCTTCTTCTTCTTTCTTCTTCTTCTTCTCATTCTTCTTCTTCTCATTCTTCTTCTTCTCATTCCTTTTTCTTATTCTTCTTCTTCTCATTCTTCTTCTTCTCATTCCTCTTCTTCTCATTCTTCTTCTTATCATTCTTCTTCTTGTCATTCTTTTTCTTCTCATTCTTGCTCTCCTTATTTTTCTTCTCATTCTTCTTATTCTCATTCTTCTTCTTCTCATTCTTCTTCTTCTCATTCTTCTTCTTCTCATTCTTCTTCTCATTCTTCTTCTTATTCTTCTTCTTCTTCTCATTCTTCTTCTTCTCATTCTTCTTCTTCTCATTCTTCTTCTTCTTCTCAATCTTTTTCTCATTCTTCTTCTTCTCATTCTTCTTCTTCTCATTCTTTTTCTTCTCATTCTTCTTCTTCTCGTTATTCTTCTTCTTCTCATTCTTCTTCTTCAATTCTTCTTCTTCTCATTCTTCTTCTCATTCTTCTTCTCATTTTCTTCTTCCCATTCTTCTTCTCATTCTTCTTCTTATTCTTCTTTCTTCTTTCGTCTTCTTCTCATTCTTCTTCTTCTTCTTCTTCTTCTTTCTTCTTCTTCTCATTCTTCTTCTTATTCTTCTTCTTCTCATTCTTCTTCTGATTCTTTTTCTACTCATTTTTCTTCTCATTCTTCTTTTCATTCTTCTTCTCATTCTTCTTCTTCTCATTCTTTTCTTCTGATTCTTCTTCTTGTCATTCTTTTTCTTCTCATTCTTCTTCTCCTGATTCTTCTTCTTCTTCTTCTTCTTCTTCTCATTCTTCTTGTTCTCATTCATCTTCTCATTGTTCTTCTTCTCATTCTTCTTCTCATTCTTCTTCTCATTCTTCCTCTCATTCTTCTTCTCATTCTTCTTCTCATTCTTCTTCCCATTCTTCTCATTCTTCTTCTTCTCATTCTTCTTCTAGTTCTTTTTATCATTCTTCTTCTTCTCATTATTCTTCTTCTCATTCTTCTTCTTCTCATTCTTCTTCTAGTTCTTTTTATCATTCTTCTTCTTCTCATTATTCTTCTTCTCATTCTTCTTCTTCTCATTCTTCTTGTTCTCATTCTTCTTCTTCTCATTCTTCTTCTCATTCTTCTTCTTCTCATTCTTCTTCTTCTCATTCTTCTTGTTCACATTCTTCTTCTTCTCATTCTTCTTCTTCTTATTCTTCTTTTCATTCTTCTTCTCATTCTTCTTTTCATTCTTCTTCTCATTCTTCTTGTCAATCATTTGCTCATTCTTCTTCTTCTCATTATTCTTCTTCTCATTCTTCTTCTTCATTCTTCTTCTTCTCATTCTTCTTCTTCTCATTCTTCTTCTTCTCATTCTTCTTCTCATTCTTCTTCTTCTTCTCATTCTTCTTCTCATTCTTCTTCTTCTCATTCTTCTTCTTTTCATTCTTCTTCTTCTCATTCTTCTTCTTCTCATTCTTCTTCTCATTCTTCTTTTCTTCTCATTCTTCTTCTTCTTCTTCTCTCATTCTTCTTCTTCTCATTCTTCTTCTCATTCTTCTTCTTCTCAACTTCTTCTTTCTTTCTTCTTCTCATTCTTCTTCTTCTCATTCTTCTTCTTCTCATTCTTCTTCTTCTCATTCTTCTTCTTCTTCTTCTTCTTCTTTCATTCTTCTTCTTCTCTCATTCTTCTTCTCTCTTCTTCTTCTTCTTCTTCTTCTTCTTCTTCTTCTCATTCTTCTTCTCATTCTTCTTCTCATTCTTCTTCTTCTCATTCTTCTTCTTCACATTCTTCTTCTTCTCATTCTTCTTCTTCTTCTTCTTCTTCTCATTCTTCTTCCTTTAACTCTTCTTCTTCTCATTCTTCTTCCTTTAACTCTTCTTCTTCTCATTCTTCTTCCTTTAACTCTTCTTCTTCTCATTCTTCTTCCTTTAACTCTTCTTCTTCTCATTCTTCTTCTTCTAACTCTTCTTCTTCTCATTCTTCTTCTTCTCATTCTTCCTCCCATTCTTCTTCTTCTTTCTTCTTCTTCTCATTCTTCTTCTCATTCTTCTTGTTTTTCTTCTTCTTGTTCTCTTCTTATTCTTCTTCTTCTCATTCTTCTTCTTCTCATTCTTCTTCTTCTTATTCTTCTTCTTATTCTTCTTCTTTTCATTCTTCTTCTCATTCTTCTTCTCATTCTTTTTTCATTCTTCTTCTTCTCGTTCTTCTTCTTCTTGTTATTCTTCTTCTTCTCATTCTTCTTCTTCTCATTCTTCTTCTCATTCTTCTTCTTCTTCTTCATTCTTCTTCTTCTTCTTCTTCTTCTTCTCATTCTTCTTCTTCTCATTCTTCTTCTTCTTCTTCTTTCTTCTTCTTCTTCTTCTTCTCATTCTTCTTCTTCTCATTCTTCTTCTTCTCATTCTTCTTCTTTTCTTCTTCTTCTTCTTCTTTTCTTCTTCTTCTTCTTCTTCTTCTCATTCTTCTTCTTCTCATTTCTTCTTCTTCTCATTCTTCTTCTTCTTCTTCTTCTTCTTCTTATTCATTCTTCTTCTCATTCTTCTTCTTCATTCTTCTTCTTCTCATTCTTCTTCTTCTTCTTCTTCTTCTCATTCTTCTTCTTCTCATTCTTCTTCTTCTCATTCTTCTTCTTCATTTCTTCTTCTTCTCATTCTTCTTCTTCTCATTCTTCTTCTCTCATTCTTCTTCTTCTTCTTCTTCTTCTTCTCATTCTTCTTCTTCTCATTCTTCTTCTTCTCATTCTTCTTCTTCTTCTTCTTCTTTCATTCTCATTCTTCTTTCTCTTCTTCTTCTTCTTCATTCTTCTTCTCATTCTTCTTCTTCTTCATTCTTCTTCTTCTTTCTTCTTCTTCTTCTTCTTCTTCTTATTCTTCTTCTTCTCATTTCTTCTTCTCATTCTTCTTCTTCTCATTCTTCTTCTTCTCATTCTTCTTCTCATTCTTCTTTTTCTCATTCTTCTTCTTCTTCATTCTTCTTCTCATTCTTCTTCTTCTCATTCTTCTTCTTCTTCTTCTTCTTCTTCATTCTTCTTCTTCTCATTCTTCTTCTTCTCATTCTTCTTCTTCTCATTCTTATTCTACTCATTCTTCTTCTCATTCTTCTTCTTCTTCATCTCTTCTTCTTCTCATTATTCTTCTTGTCATTCTTTTTCTTCTAATTCTTCTTCTCATTCTTCTTCTTCTCATTCTTCTTCTTCTCGTTCTTCTTGTTCTCATTCTTCTTCTTCTCATTCTTCTTCTCATTCTTCTTCTTCTTCTTCTCATTCTTCTTCTTATTCTTCTTCTTCTCATTCTTCTTCTTCTCATTCTTCTTCTTCTCATTCCTCTTTTCTCATTCTTCTTCTTCTCATTCTTCTTCTTCTCATTCTTCTTCTTCTCATTCTTCTTCTTATCATTCTTCTTCTTGTCATTCTTTTTCTTCTCATTCTTGCTCTCCTTATTTTTCTTCTCATTCTTCTTATTCTCATTCTTCTTCTTCTCATTCTTCTTCTTCTCATTCTTCTTCTTCTTATTCTTCTTCTCATTCTTCTTTTTATTCTTCTTCTTCTTCTTCTTCTTCTTATTCTTCTTCTTCTTCTTTCTTCTTCTTCTCATTCTTCTTCTTCTCAATCTTTTGCTCATTCTTCTTCTTCTCATTCTTCTTCTTGTCATTCTTTTTCTTCTCATTCTTCTTCTCCTTATTCTTCTTCTAATTCTTCTTCTAATTCTTCTTCTTCTCATTCTTCTTCTCATTCTTCTTCTCATTCTTCTTCCCATTCGTCTTCTCATTCTTCTTGTTATTCTTCTTCTTCCTATTTCTTCTTCTTCTTCTTCTTCTTCTTCTTCTTATTCTTCTTCTTCTCATTCTTCTTCTCATTCTTCTTCTCATTCTTCTTCTTCTCATTCTTCTTCTGATTCTTCTTTCTACTCTTTTTCTTCTCATTCTTCTTTTCATTCTTCTTCTCATTCTTCTTCTTCTCATTCTTTTCTTCTCATTCTTCTTCTTCTCATTCTTTTTCTTCTCATTCTTCTTCTCCTGATTCTTCTTCTCCTTCTTCTTGTTCTCATTCTTCTTGTTCTCATTCATCTTCTCATTGTTCGTCTTCTCATTCTTCTTCTCATTCTTCTTCTCATTCTTCCTCTCATTCTTCTTCTCCTTCTTCTTCTCATTCTTCTTCCCATTCTTCTCATTCTTCTTCTTCTCATTCTTCTTCTAGTTCTTTTTATCATTCTTCTTCTTCTCATTATTCTTCTTCTCATTCTTCTTCTTCTCATTCTTCTTCTTCTTTCTTTTTATCATTCTTCTTCTTCTCATTATTCTTCTTCTCATTCTTCTTCTTCTCATTCTTCTTCTTCTTCTTCTTCTTCTTCTCATTCTTCTTCTTCTCATTCTTCTTCTTCTCATTCTTCTTCTCATTCTTCTTCTTCTCATTCTTCTTCTTCTTCTCATTCTTCTTCTTCTTCTTCTTCTTCTTCTCATTCTTCTTCTTCTTATTCTTCTTTTCATTCTTCTTCTCATTCTTCTTGTCAATCATTTGCTCATTCTTCTTCTTCTCATTATTCTTCTTCTCATTCTTCTTCTTCTCATTATTCTTCTTCTCATTCTTCTTCTTCTCATTCTTCTTCTCATTCTTCTTCTTCTCATTCTTCTCCTTATTCTTCTTGTCCTTATTCTTGTTTTCATTCTTCTTGTTCTCATTCTTCTTCTTCTCATTCTTCTTCTCATTATTCTTTTTCTCATTCTTCTTCTCATTCTTCTTCTCATTCTTCTTCTTCTTCTTCTTCTTCTCATTCTTCTTCTTCTCATTCTTCTTCTTCTCATTCTTCTTCTTCTCATTCTTCTTCTTCTCATTCTTCTTCTTCTTCATTCTTCTTCTTATTCTTCTTCTTCTTCTTCTTCATTCTTCTTCTTCTCATTCTTCTTCTTCTCATTCTTCTTCTTCTCATTCTTCTTCTTCTCATTCTTCTTCTTCTCATTCTTCTTCTTTTCATTCTTCTTCTCATTCTTCTTCTCATTCTTCTTCTTCTCATTCTTCTTCTTCTTCTTCTTCTTCTCATTCTTCTTCTTCTCATTGTTCTTCTTCTCATTCTTCTTCATTCTTCTTCTTCTCATTCTTCTTCTTCTTATTCTTCTTCTTCTCATTCTTCTTCTCATTCTTTTTCTTTCTTCTTCTTCTCATTCTTCTTCTTCTCATTCTTCTTCTCATTCTTCTTCTTCTTATTCTTCTTCTTCTTCTTCTTCTCATTCTTCTTCTTCTCATTCTTCTTCTTCTCATTCTTCTTCTTCTCATTATTCTTCTTGTCATTCTTTTTCTTCTAATTCTTCTTCTCCTTATTCTTCTTGTCCTTATTCTTGTTTTCATTCTTCTTGTTCTCATTCTTCTTCTTCACATTCTTCTTCTTCTCATTCTTCTTCTTCTTATTCTTCTTCTTATTATTCTTCTTTTCATTCTTCTTCTCATTCTTCTTGTCAATCATTTGCTCATTCTTCTTCTTCTCGTTATTCTTCTTCTCATTATTCTTCTTCTCATTCTTCTTCTACTCATTCTTCTTCTCATTCTTCTTCTTCTTATTCTTCTTCTTCTCATTATTCTTTTTGTCATTCTTTTTCTTCTAATTCTTCTTCTCCTTATTCTTCTTGTCCTTATTCTTGATCTCATTCTTCTTCTTCTCATTCTTCTTCTCATTCTTCTTTTTCTCATTCTTCTTCTTATTCTTCTTCTTCTTCTTCTTCTTCTTCTTCTTCTTCTTCTTTCTTCTTCTTCTCATTCTTCTTCTTCTCATTCTTCTTCTTCTCCTTCTTCTTCTTCTCATTCTTCTTCTTCTTATTCTTCTTCTTCTTATTCTTCTTTTCATTCTTCTTCTCATTCTTCTTCTTTTCTTCTTCTTCTTCTTCTTCTCATTCTTCTTTTCTTCTTCTTCTCATTCTTCTTCTTATTCTTCTTCTTCTCATTCTTCTTCTTCTCATTCTTCTTCTTCTCATTCTTCTTCTCATTCTTCTTCTTCTTCTTCTTCTTCTTCTTCTTCTCTTCTTCTTCTCATTCTTCTTCTTCTCGTTCTTCTTCTTCTTCTCATTCTTCTTCTTCTCATTCTCTTCTTCTCATTCTTCTTCTTCTCATTCTTCTTCTTCTTCTTCTTCTTCTCATTCTTCTTCTTCTCATTCTTCTTCTTCTTCTTCTTCTCATTCTTCTTCTTCTCATTCTTCTTCTTCTCATTCTTCTTCTCATTCTTCTTCTTTCTTCTTCTTCTTTTTCATTCTTCTTTTTCTCATTCTTCTTCTTCTCATTCTTCTTCTTCTCATTCTTCTTCTTCTCATTCTTCTTCTTATTCTTCTTCTTTTCATTCTTCTTCTTCTTCTCATTCTTCTTCTTCTCATTCTTCTTCTTCTTCATTCTTCTTCTTCTTCTCATTCTTCTTTTCTTCTCATTCTTCTTCTTCTTCTTCTCATTCTTCTTCTTCTCATTCTTCTTCTTCTCATTCTTCTTCTCATTCTTCTTCTTATTCTTCTTCTCATTCTTCTTCTTCTTCTTCTTATTCTTCTTCTTCTCATTCTTCTTCTTCTCATTCTTCTTCTTCTCATTCTTCTTCTTCTCATTCTTCTTCTCTTTCTACTTCTTATTCTTCTTGTCACTCTTCTTCTTATTCTTCTTCTTCTCATTCTTCTTCTCATTCTTCTTATTCTCATTCTTCTTGTTCTCATTCTTGTTCTCATTCTTCTTCTTCTCATTCTTCTTCTCATTCTTCCTCCCATTCTTCTTGTCATTCTTCTTCTCATTCTTCTTCTTCTCATTCTTCTTCTCAACATTCTTCTTCTTCTCATTCTTCTTCTGCACATTCTTCTTCTTCTCATTCTTCTTCTGCACATTCTTCTTCTTCTCATTCTTCTTCTTCTCATTCTTCTTCTTCTTATTCTTCTTCTCATTCTTCTTCTCAATCTTTTGCTCATTCTTCTTCTTCTCATTCTTCTTCTTCTTCTCATTCTTCTTCTTGTCATTCTTTTTCTTCTCATTCTTCTTCTCCTTCTTCTTCTTCTCCTTATTCTTCTTCTCATTCTTCTTCTTCTCATTCTTCTTCTTATTCTTCTTCTTCTCATTCCTCTTCTTCTCATTCTTCTTCTTCTTCTTCTTCTTCTTATTCTTCTTCTTTTCATTCTTCTTCTGATTCTTCTTCTTCTCATTCTTCTTCTCGTTCTTCTTTTGATTCTTCTTCCCATTCTTCTTCTCATTCTTCTTCCCATTCTTCTTCTACTCATTCTTCTTTTATGTATCAGGATAAAAAGTTGGTTCTCAAGCCCTTGACTCCTAAAGAGGTGTGTGAGGATCAAATCAGAATGAGAGAAAAGATAGCAAGTGAGAGCATGGGTGAAACACCTGGGAGGAAGAGTGAAACACCTGAGAGGAAAAAGAGAGAAAAGAAAACGAGTGAAACAGTTGAGGGCAAACAACTTTGTTTAGCAAGATAAAGGGAAGTAAGGAGGGTGCTTTGCACTGCGCAGCCCCTCTACTTATTGTTTCGTCAAAGTCACATTTTGTATGCTAACAGAATTTGACAAGTTTGAATTGCCTCCTTGTATTAGATCTCTTTTGCAGGATTTTGAAGATGTGTTTCCAGCTAGTGTACCCGATGGCTTGCCACCTTTGAGGGGATTGAACATCACATTGATCTCATTCAAGGGAGCTTCTTTGCCCAATCGGCCAGCATATAGAAGCAACCCACAGGAGACCAAAGAGATTGAAAGGCAAGTGACAGAGCTTATGAGCAAAGGTTGGGTGAGAGATAGCATGAGTCCGTGTGCTGTACCTGTTATTTTGGTGCCCAAGAAGGATGGCTCATGGAGGATGTGTTCTGATTGTAGAGCCATAAATAACATTACCATCAAGTATAGGCATCCAATTCCCAGGTTAGATGATCTTCTTGATGAACTTCATGGTGCATGTGTGTTTTCTAAAATTGACCTGAAAAGTGGCTATAATCAGATTAGGATTAGAGAAGGTGATGAATGGAAAACTGCCTTCAAAACTAAATATGGTTTGTATGAGTGGTTGGTTATGCCATTTGGTTTGACTAATGCACCTAGTACTTTTATGAGATTAATGAACCATGTTTTAAGGGAGTTTATTGGAAAATTTGTGGTGGTGTACTTTGATGATATTCTGATCTATAGCACTAGTTTTGATTTGCATGTTGAGCACTTGCGATATGTTTTGAATATACTTAGGAAAGAACAATTGTATGCCAATCTGGAAAAATGCACCTTTTGTACTAATCATGTGGTATTTTTGGGATTTGTTGTTAGTGCTAAAAGGGGTACAAGTAGATGTGGAAAAGGTTAAGGCCATCCAAGAATGGCCAACACCTAAGACCCTGAGTGAGGTGAGAGGATTTCATGGTTTAGCAAGTTTCTATAGGAGATTTGTTCGAGATTTTAGTACCTTGGCTGCACCTCTAAATGAAATTGTTAAAAAGAATGTGGGTTTTAAATGGGGAGAGAAACAAGAGGAGGCCTTTGCTGCCCTTAAGCATAGGTTAACTAATGCACCCATTCTTGCCATGCCTAATTTTGCAAAATCATTTGAATTAGAGTGTGATGCATCAAATGTGGGTATTGGGGCTGTTTTATTGCAAGATGGACATCAATTGCTTATTTTAGTGAAAAGTTAGGTGGGGCTGCCCTTAACTATTCCACTTATGATAAGGAATTGTATGCTTTAATTGAGAGCTTTAAAGACTTGGCAGCATTACCTGTCACCCCAAAAATTTGTCATCCATAGTGATCATGAGTCCTTAAAAAAGTGCTTAAAAAGGGCAAGCTAAGCAATAAGAGGCATGCTAAGTGGGTAGAGTTTTTAGAGCAATTTCCATATGTCATCAAGCATAAGAAGGGAAAGGAATGTAGTGGCTGATGCACTTTCTAGGAGGCATGCATTGCTTTCTATGCTTGAAACTAAGTTGTTTGGTCTTGAATCTTTGAAAGACATGTATGGGAATGATGAGGATTTTGCTGAAATTTTTGCTGCATGTGAAAAGAAGTCTGATAATGGATACTATAGGCATAATGGCTTCTTGTTTAAAAGCAAATAGATTGTGTGTGCCTAAGTGTTCCCTTAGAGAGTTACTTGTGAGAGAATCGCATGAGGGGGGTTTGATGGGCCATTTTGGGGTTCAAAAGACTTTGGAAATTTTGCAAGAACATTTTTTTTGGCCTCATATGAAACGTAATGTGCATAAATTTTGTGATCACTGCCTTGTTTGTAAAAAGGCCAAATCTAAGGTTAAGCCTCATGGATTGTATACTCCTTTACCTATACCTGAATACCCTTGGACTGACATTTCTATGGACTTTGTTTTGGGACTGCCTAGAACAAAGAATGGAAAGGATTCTGTGTTTGTTGTGGTTGACAGGTTTTCTAAAATGGCACACTTCATACCTTGCAAGAAGGTAGATGATGCTTGTCATGTGGTTGATTGGTTTTTCAAGGAAATAGTAAGGCTTCATGGGCTACCAAGGAGCATTGTAAGTGATAGGGATGCAAAATTCCTTAGTCACTTTTGGAGGACATTGTGGGGTAAGATTGGTACTAAATTGTTATTTTCTACTACTTGTCACCCACAAACAGATGGTCAAACTGAGGTAGTCAATAGGACTTTGGGCACACTGCTTCGGACTATTTTAAGGAAAAATCTCAAGTCTTGGGAAGCATGTTTGCCTCATGTTGAATTTGCTTATAATAGAGCTGTCCATAGCACAACTAATTGTTCACCTTTTGAAATTGTATATGGATTTAATCCTTTGACCCCTCTTGATTTGCTGCCTATGCCTAACATTTCTATGTTTAAGCATCAAAAAGCACAGGCTAAAGCTGAATACATCAAAAGCTACACGAGCAAGTCAAGACTCAAATTGAAAAGAAAAATAAAGAGCTATGCCAGGAAAGCTAATAAAGGTAGAAAAGAAAATGGTGTTCCAACCTGGTGATTGGGTATGGGTACACATGAGGAAGGAGGTTTCCTGAACAAAGGAAGTCAAAACTTCAACCACGGGGAGATGGTCCTTTTCAAGTGCTAGAAAAGATCAATGACAATGCCTATAAGATTGATCTACCTGGTGAGTATAATATTAGTGCTTCTTTTAATGTATCTGATTTAACTCTCTTTGATGCAGATATGCCAAGCTTTTGATTTGAGGGCAAATCCTCTTCAAGAGGGGAAGTGATGAGGACATGACCAAGTGTGGCGCGAAGGACTTGGAGGGCCTATGACAAGGGCAAGGACAAAGAGAGCTAAAGAAGCTATTCAACAAGTGTTGGCAGCCCTTATTCAAAAAGAACTAAACCTAGAAGGATGCAAGCCCAAGTTGATCAATCTTTTAATCCAACTTGAAGAATAAAGCTTTTGGGCTGAATTGCATGACAGACCCATAAAGATATTTAGTTTGTTTTCTTTTAAATAAAAATACTAGGCTGCACTAATCCATAGGCCCAAAAACATTTAGTTATTTCATTTTCTGTAGTATGGGCTGACTTAATGTTGGACCTTCACTAAACCTAGGGGTTAGGGTTGTACCACTAAAAAAAAGA
The DNA here is from genome assembly GCA_025330945.1 of Mucuna pruriens. Taxonomy (NCBI): domain Eukaryota; kingdom Viridiplantae; phylum Streptophyta; class Magnoliopsida; order Fabales; family Fabaceae; genus Mucuna; species Mucuna pruriens. Next base: position 16,810 of record JAENHJ010000326.1, on the reverse strand, counting down.
CCTCAAACGATTGTAAAGAGACAGAACATCATAAAAATTTTCATTTATTTGAAGTGTTTTCTCCTGGTTCTTGTAATCAAAAATTGAGATTTATCAAAGGTTTTCACCCCTTTGTGTGTTCAATCTCGGGCTTATCTTCCATCCTTGGAAGTGTGGCCTCACACATTTCCTTTCATCTTTTCTTTATTCTTGTGTCCCCGATTTATCATCGCGTTTTGTATGAAACCCTAGAACAGCCACGTTCCCAATTTTCAGGCAAACTAAGTTTGGGTCATATCTCAACCAATTCTCGGTAGTTTTCGGTGATTCATAGGTCAATTTCGCAATTCAGGACGTCATTGTTTCTCTCGTTTTGGAATCACCCAATTCCGAGGTCTGTAGCTCGAGATCTAGTCGTGCCCTAATTTTATCTCAACTTCTGGTGTAGTTCACGAATTCCAACCTAGAAAAGAACGAAGGTGATTCGTACCTTACCCTGTTCTGGTTCATATCATCATACCCTGACCTAGTTTCACATCAGCTTCCTTAGCTCTCTTTGTCCTTGCCCTTGTCATAGACCCTCCAAGTCCTTCAAGTGCCACACTCTTGGTCATGTCCTCATCACTTCTTCTTCTCATTCTTCATCTTCTCATTTTTCTTCTCATTCTTCTTCTTCTCATTCGTCTTCTCATTCTTCTTCATCTCATTCTTCTTCTCATTCTTCTTCTTCTCATTCTTCTTCTAATTCTTCTTCTTCTCTTTCTTCTTCATCTCATTCTTCTTCTTCTCAATCTTCATCCTCTCATTCTTCTTCTTCACAATAATCTTTCTTCTTCTTCTTCTCATTCTTCATCTTCTCATTCTTCTACTTCTAATTTTTCTTCTTCTCATTCTTCTACTCGTTCTTCTTCTTCTCATTTTTCTCATTCTTCATCTTCTCATTTTGTATCTTCTGATTCTTCTTCTTCACATTCTTCTTCTCATTCTTCTTCTTCTAATTCTTCTTCCTCTCCTTCTTCTTCTCATTCTTCTTCTTCTCATTCTTTTTCTCATTCTTCTTCTTCTCATTCTTTTTCTCATTCTTCTTCTTCTCATTCTTCTTCTCGTTCTTCATCTTCTCATTCTTTGTCTTCTGATTTTTCTTCTTCTCATTCTTCTTCCTCTCAATCTTTTTCTCATTCTTCTTCTTCTCATTCTTCTTCTTCTCATTTTTCTTCTTCTCATTCTTCTTCTTCTCATTCTTTTTCTTCTCATTCTTCTTCTTCACATTCTTCTTCTCACTTTTCATCTTCTCATTCTTCTTTTTCTCCTTCTTCATCTCATTCTTCTTCTTCTCTTCTTCTCATTCTTTTTCTTCTCATTCTTCTTCTTCACATTCTTCTTCTCACTTTTCATCTTCTCATTCTTCTTTTTCTCCTTCTTCATCTCATTCTTCTTCTTCTCTTCTTCTCATTCTTCTTCTTTTCATTATTTTTCTCATTCTTTATCTTTTAGTTCTTCATCTTCTCATTCTTTATCTTTTTATTCTTCTTCTTCTCATTCTTCTTCCTCTCAATCTTCATCTCATTCTTCCTCTCATTCTTCTTCTTCTTATTTTTCTTCTTCTCATTCTTCTTCTTCTTATTCTTCTTCTTCTCATTCTTTTTCTCATTCTTTTTTTTTCTTTCTTCTTCTTTTATTCTGCTTCCCGTTCTTCTTCTTCTTCCCATTCTTCTCCTTCTCATTCTTCTTCTTCCCATTATTCTTCTCATTCCTCTTCTTCTCATTCTTCATCTTCTTGTTCTTCTTCTTCTCATTCTTCATCATCTTCTTGTTCTTCTTCTTATTCTTCTTCTTCTTCCTTTCATTCTTCTTCTCATTCTTTTTCTTCTCATTCTTCTTCTTCACATTCTTCCTCTTCTCATTCTTCCTCTTCTCATTCTTCCTCTTCTCATTCTTCTTCTTCTCGTTCTTCTTCTTCACATTCTTCTTCTCACTCTTCTTCTTCTCATTCTTCTTCTTCACATTCTTGCTGTACTCTTTGTTTTTAATTGCTGTTCTACTCGAATGGCCTTATGCAAAAGGTCCTCCATTTCCATAAATTCCTGCAACTCAACAACATCTCTAATATCTTGATTTAAACCACTAAGGAAGTGTGCCATAGTTACCTTAGGATCTTCTTCAATATTTGCTTGGATGATAAGCACTTCCATCTCCTTATAATACTCTTCCACTCCCTTGCTTCCTTGAGACAATTTCTGTAGTCTCAATTTTAAGTCCCTATGAAAGCTAGATGGTACATAGTGCTTCCTCATGATCCTCTTCATTTTTGCCCAAGTGTCCACCATAGGCTCCTCATTTCTAGTCCTCTCCCTCTACAACTTGTTCCACCAAATCAATGCATAATCAGAAAAATCAGTAGCTGCAAGTCTCACTTTCTGCTCCTCACTATAATTGTTGCAAGAGAAGACATGTTCAATCTTGAGCTCCAAATATGCCTTTGGATCACTTCTACCCTTGAAAGGTGGTACATTCAACTTGATTCCTTCTATTCTTCCCTCATTCCTATACTGCCTTCCCCCTCCTCCAAGTGGGGTTCTATTCTCCATCTGATCCAACCTCTCATGGAGTTCATCTTGTTGTTGTTTCATCAACCTCTCCAAGTGCTGAGTAAGAGCTGTGATTTGGAATTGAATATCATTGTTAATGTTTCTTTCTGCCATTGATTAACAAACAGGTCAAAGATATCAAGAATAAATATATATTTGGTGTTTGAAAATTTCCTTACCCACTAAAGTGTTTGCACACACAATTTGGCTTTTACTATAATGAACACTCTTGCCTTTTTCCTCTCTATTCTTCCTTGAGTTCTTAACAAGCCAAGAAGAGAAAATACAGAAACTTTGACCAAACTTTGTGCAGCCAATTAACTCAAGAAAGGCTAACAAAATGACTCAAATGAACACAAAAAAGAAGGCAACAAACAACTAGGACAACAACAAGAATTAGACACCAACAAAGGAAAGGAACTTGACTCAAAAAGAAAACAAAGGATGCAGATAAATAGGCCAAAACTAGGCATACAATTAAGAACACTATGCAGCCACAAGCAGAATGTTGAACAAGTAAGGTGCAGCCAAAGATAGAATTTGTGCTCAAATTTCCACCAACACAACTACAGCAAGAACTAAGAAATTCAAATAAACAAGGTGCTGTACTTCTTCCTTCAATCAACCACAATATTACCTTCAAGAATGAGCTTTAAAAAAAATTCAAATAGCATGAACCATTCAGCCAATTTTTTTTGTTTTTTTTTCTTTTTGTTTTGTTTCTTTTTAGAAATCTCCATTGTGTTAGAGGCCTAACCTTTTCAATGGTTCAGCCTAACAGATATGACTATAATAAGGTAATATTATTGATGATAAAAATCAAGGAAAGAATATACCAAAAGTGCAGCCTTGCAATTCCTAGAAACCAAAGCTCTAATACCAAATGATATGAACCAGAACGGGGTAAGGCACGAATCACCTAGGTTGGAATTCGCGAACTACACCATAACTTGATGTACAATTACGGCACGACTAGATCTCGAGCTACAGATCTCGAGTGATTCCAAAAACGAGGGGAAAGATCGAATTCCAAATTGCAAAATTGACCAATGAAGCACTGAAAAATACCAATAATTCATTGAGATATAATACAGACTTAGCTTGCCTGAAAATTGGGAACATGGCTTCTCTAGGGTTTCATACAAAACGCAATGATAAATTGGAACGTGAGCAGAAAGAAAAGATGAAAGGAATTGGTGAGCGTCACAATTCCAAGGATGGAAGATAAGCCCGGATATTGAACACACAAAGGGGTGAAAACCATTGATAAATCTCAACTTTTGGATTGCAAGAACCCAGGAGAAACACTCTCTTAAGCAAACAAAAGTTTTTGATGTTCTCATCACTTCCTCTCATTCTTCTTCTTCTCATTCTTATTCTTCTCGTACTTCTTCTCATTCTTCTTCTCATTATTCTTCTTCTCACTCTTCTTCTTCTTCCCATTATTATCCTTCTCATTCTTCTTTTTCTCATTCTTCTTCTTCTTCTTCTTCTTCTTCTCATTCTTCTTCTTCTTCTTCTTCTTCTTCTCATTCTTCTTCTTCTCATTCATCTTCTCATTCTTCTTCTTCTCATTCTTCTTTTCATTCTTCTTCCTCTTCTCATTCTTTTTCTTCACATTCTTCTTCTCATTCTTTTTCTTCTCATTCTTCTTCTTCTCATTCTTTTCTTCTCATTCTTCTTCTTCTCATTCTTTTTCTTCTCATTCTTCTTCTTCTTTCTTTTTCTTCTCATTCTTCTTCTTCTCATTCTTTTCTTCTCATTCTTCTTCTTCTCATTCTTTTTCTTCTCATTCTTCTTCTTCTCATTCTTTTTCTTCTCATTCTTCTTCTTCTCATTCTTTTCTTCTCATTCTTCTTCTTCTTTTTTTTTCTTCTCATTCTTCTTCTTCTCATTCTTTTCTTCTCATTCTTCTTCTTTTTCTTCTCATTCTTTTCTTCTCATTCTTTTCTTCTCATTCTTCTTCTTCTCATTCTTTTCTTCTTCTCATTCTTCTTCTTCTCATTCTTTTTCTTCTCATTCTTCTTCTTCTCATTCTTTTTCTTCTCATTCTTCTTCTTCTCATTCTTTTTCTTCTCATTCTTCTTCTTCTCATTCTTTTTCTTCTCATTCTTCTTCTTCTCATTCTTTTTCTTCTCATTCTTCTTCTTCTCATTCTTTTTCTTCTCATTCTTCTTCTTCTCATTCATCATCTCATTCTTCTTCTTCTCATTCTTCTTTTTCTTCTCATTCTTCTTCTTCTATCTCTTCTTCATCTTCTCATTTTTCTTCTTCTCATTCTTCTTCTTCTAATTCTTCTTCTCATTATTCTTTTTCTCACTCTTCTTCTTCTCATTCTTCTACTTCTATTTCTTCTTCTTCACATTCTTCTTCTCATTCTTCTTTTCATTCTTCTTTTCATTCTTCTTCTTCTCATTCTTCATCTTTTAATTCTTCTTCTCATACTTCTTCTCATTCTTCTTCTTCTCATTCTTCATCCTCTCACTCTTCTTCTCACTCTTCTTCTTCTCATTCTTCTTCTTCTCATTGTACTTCTTCTCATTCTTCTTCTCATTTTTCTGCTTCTCTTTCATCTTCTTATTCTTCTTCTTCATCTCATTCTTCTTCTTCTCATTCTTGATCTTCTGCTTCTTCTTCTTCTACTTTTTCATCTTCTTCTTCTTCTTCTTCTTCTTATTCTTCTTCTTCTTCTCATTCTTCTTCCTCTCATTCTTCTTCTCATTCTTCTTCTTCTTCTAATTCTTCTTCTCTCATTCTTCTTCTCTCATTCTTCTTCTTCTTATTCTTCTCATTCTTCTTCCTCTCATTCTTCTCATTCTTCTTCTTCTCAGTTTTCTTCTTCTCATTCTTCTTCTTCTCATTCTTCTTCGTCTCATTCTTTTTCTCATTGTTTTTCTCCTCATTCTTCTTCTTCACATTCATCTTCTCATTCTTCTTCTTCTCATTCTTCTGCTTCCCATTCTTCTTCTTCACATTCTTCTACCTTTCATTCTTCTTCTCATTCTTCTTCTTCACATTCTTGTTCTTCACATTCTTCTTCTCATTCTTTTTCCTCTCATTGTTCATCTTCTCGTTCCTCTTCTCATTCTTCTTCTTCTCGTTCCTCTTCTCATTCTTCTTCTTCTCGTTCCTCTTCTCATTCTTCTTCTTCTCGTTCCTCTTCTCATTCTTCTTCTTCTCGTTCCTCTTCTCATTCTTCTTCTTCTCGTTCCTCTTCTCATTCTTCTTCTTCTCGTTCCTCTTCTCATTCTTCTTCTTCTCGTTCCTCTTCTCATTCTTCTTCTTCTCGTTCCTCTTCTCATTCTTCTTCTTCTCGTTGTTCTTCTTCACATACGTCTTCTACACATTCTTCTTCCTCTCATTCTTCTTTTTGTCATTCTTCTTCTTCTCATTTTCCATCTTCTCATTCTTTTTCTCGTTCTTCTTCTCATTCTTCTTTTCATTCTTCTTCTTCTTCTCATTCTTCATCTTTTCATTCTTCTTCTCATACTTCTTCTCATTCTTCTTCTCATTGTACTTCTCATTCTTCTTCTCATTCTACTTCTCATTCTTCTTCTCATTCTACTTCTCATTCTTCTTCTCATTCTACTTCTCATTCTTCTTCTCATTCTTCTTCTCATTCTTCATCGTCTCATTCTTCTTCTTCTCATTCTTCTTCTTCTCATTGTACTTCTTCTCATTTTTCTTCTCATTCCTCTTCTTTCTCTTTCTTCATCTTCTTCTTCTTCTTCATTTGATTCTTCTTCTTCTCATTCTTCATCTGCTGCTTCTTCGTCTTCTTTTTCTTCTTCTCATTCTTCTTCTTCTTCTAATTCTTCTTCCTCTCATTCTTCTTCTCATTCTTCTTCTTCTCATTCTTTCCTCTCATTCTTCTTCTCATTCTTCTTCCTCTCATTCTTCTTCTCATTCTTCTTCTTATTCTTCTTCTTCTCATTCTTTTTCTCATTCTTCTTCTTCTCATTCTTCTTCCCAATCTTCTTCTTCTCATTCTTCTTCTCGTTCTTATTCTACTAATTCTTCTTCTTCTCATTATTCTTCCTCTCATTCTTCTCATTCATCTTCTTCTCAGTTTTCTTCTTCTCATTCTTCTTCTTCTCATTCTTTTTCTTGTCATTCTTCTTCTTCTCAGTCTTCTTCTAATTGTTCTTCTCAATCTTCTTCTTCCTATTCTTCTTCTTTTCATTTTTCTTCTCATTCTTCTTCTTATTCTTCTTCTTCTCATTCTTCTTCTTCTTCTAATTCTTCTTCTTCTTCATTCTTCTTCTCATTCTTTTTATTCTCATTCTTCTTCTTATTCTTCCTCTCATTCTTCATCTCATTCTTCTTGATGAGGACATGACCAAGAGTGTGGCACTTGAAGGACTTGGAGGGCCTATGACAAGGGCAAGGACAAAGAGAGCTAAGGAAGCTATGCATTAAGTGTTGGCAGTCCTTATTCAAAAAGAACTGAACCTTGAAGGATGCAAGCCCAAGTTGATCAATCTTTTAATCCAACTTGAGGAATAAAGCTTTTGGGCTGAATTGCATGATAGACCCATAATGATATTTAGTTTGTTTTTCTTATTAAATAAAAATACTAGACTGCACTAATCCATGGGCCCAGAAAACATTTAGTTATTTTATTTCCTGTAGTATGGGCTGACTTAATGTTGGACCTTCACTAAACCTAGTGGTTAGGGTTGTGGCCACTAAAAACGACCTCAAATGACTACAAAGAGGCAGAACATCAAAACGTTTGTTTGCTTAAGAGAGTGTTTCTCCTGGGTTCTTGCAATCCAAAAATTGAGATTTATCAAAGGTTTTCACCCCTTTGTGTGTTCAATCTCTAGGCTTATCTTCCATCCTTGGAAATGTGACGCTCACCAATTCCTTTCATCTTTTCTTTCTTCTCACGTCCTAATTTATCATTGTGTTTTGTATGAAACCCTAGAACAGCCACATTCCCAATTTTCAGGCAAACTATGTCTGTATCATATCTTGACGAATTCTTGGTATTTTTCAATGATTCATAGGTCAATTTCGCAATTTAGAACGTCATCTTTCTTCTCATTCTGGAATCACTCAATTCCGAGATCTGTATAGCTCGAGATCAACTCATGCCCTAATTGTACATCAACTTTTGCTGTTGTTTACGAATTTCAACCTAGAAAAGAACGAAGGTGATTCGTGCCTTACCCTGTTCTGGTTCATATCATCTTACCCTGACCTAATTTCACATCACTTCTTCTTCTTCTCATTCTTCCTCTTCTCATTCTTCTTCTTCACATGCTTCTTCTTATTCTTCTTCTTCACATGCTTCTTCTTATTCTTCTTCTTCTCATTCTTCTTCTTCACATTCTTCTTCTCATTCTTCATCTTCACATTTTTCTTCTAATTCTTTTTCTTCTCATTCTTCATCTTCTCATTCTTCATATTCTCATTCTTCTTCTTCTAATTTTTCTTCTTCTCATTCTCCTTCTTCTCATGAAATTAGGTCGGGGGAAGATGATATGAACCAGAACGGGATAAGGCACGAATCACCTAGGTTGGATTTCGCGAACTACACCAGAACTTGATGTACAATTACGGCACGACTAGATCTCAAGCTACAGATCTCGGAATTGAGTGATTCCAAAACGAGGGGAAAGATCGAATTCCGAATTGCAAAATTGACCTGTGAACCACTGAAAAATACAAAGAATTCATCGAGATATGATACAGACTTAGCTTGCCTGAAAATTGGGAACATGGCTTCTCTAGGGTTTTCAAAAAAGCAATGATAAATTCGAGCGTGAAGAAATAAAAGATGAAAGGAATTCATGAGCGTCACAATTCCAAGGATAGAAGATAAGCCCGGATATTGAACACACAAAGGGGTGAAAACCATTGATAAATCTCAATTTTTGGATTGCAAGAGCCAAGGAGAAACACTCTCTTAAGCAAACAAAAGTTTTTCATGCTCTCATCACTTCCTCTCATTCTTCATCTTCTCATTCTTATTCTTCTCATGCTCCTTCTCATACTTCTTCTCATTCTTCTTCTCATTCTTCTTCTTCTCATTCTTCTTCTCATTATTCTTCTTCTCACTCTTCTTCTTCTTCCCATTATTCTCCTTCTCATTCTTCTTCTTATTATTATTCTTCTCATTCTTCTTCTTCTCATTCTTCTTCTCATTCTTCTTCTAATTCTTCTTCTTCTCATTCCTCTTATTCTCACTCTTCTTCTCATTCTTCTTTCATTCTTCTTCTTCTTCTCATTCTTTTTCTTCTCATTCTTCTTCTCATTCTTTTTCTTCTCATTCTTCTTCTCATTCTTCTTCTTCTCATTCATCATCTCATTCTTCTTCTTCTCATTCTTCTTCTTCTCATTCATCATCTCATTCTTCTTCTTCTCATTCTTCTTCTCATTCTTCTTTTTCTTCTCATTCTTCTTTTCCTTCTCATTCTTCTTCTTCTATTTCTTCTTCATCTTCTAATTTTTCTTCTTCTCATTCTTCTTCTTCTTCTCATTCTTCTTCTCATTATTCTTCTTCTCACTCTTCTTCTTCTTCTCATTCTTCTTCATCTCATTCTTCTTCTTCTCATTTTTCTTCTACACATTCTTCTTCTTCACCTTCTGCTTCTCATTCTTCTTCTTCTCATTCTTTTGCTTCTCATTCTTATTCTCGTTCTTCTTCTTCTCCTTCCTCTTCTACTCATTCTTCTTCTTCTCATTCTTCTTCTTCTCATTCTTCTTCTTCTCATTCTACTTCTTCTCATTCTTATTCTCGTTCTTCTTCTTCTCCTTCCTCTTCCACTCATTCTTCTTCTTCTCAGTCTTCTTCTCATTCTTCTTTTTCTCATTCTTCTTCTCATTCTTATTCTTCTCATTCTTCTTCTTCTCACTCTTCTTCTCATTCTTCTTCTCATTCTTCTTCTTCTCATTCTTCTTTTCATTCTTCTTCTTCTTCTCATTCTTTTTCTTCTCTTTCTGATTCTCATTCTTGTTCTTCTCATTCATCATCTCATTCTTCTTGTTCTCATTCTTCTTTTTCTTCTCATTATTCTTCTTCTATTTCTTCTTCATCTTCTCATTCTTCTTCTTCTCATTCTTTTTCTTCTTCTTCTTATTCTTCTTCTCATTCTTCTCATTATTCTTCTTCTTCTCATTCTTCTTCCTCTATTTCTTCTTTATCTTCTCATTCTTCTTCTTCTCATTCTTTTTCTTCTTCTTATTCTTCTTCTTCTCATTCTTCTTCTGATTCTTCTTCTTCTTCTCATTCTTCTTCTTCATTCTTCTTCTCATTCTTCTTCTTCACATTCTTCTTCTCATGCTTCTTCTTCTCATTCTTCTTCTCATTGTTTTGCTTCTCATTCTTCTTCTTCTCATTCTTCTTCCTCAAATTCTTCTTCTCATTCTTCTTCTTCACATTCTTCTTCTTCACATTCTTCTTTTTCACATTCTTCTTCTTCACATTCTTCTTCTTCACATTCTTCTTCTCATTCTTTTTCCTCTCATTGTTCATCTTCTCGTTCCTCTTCTCATTCTACTTCTTCTCATTCTTCTTCTCGTTCTTCTTCTTCTCATTCCTCTTCTACACATTCTTCTTCCTCTCATTCTTCTTCTTCTCATTCTCCATCTTCTCATTCTTCTTCTCATTCTTCTTCTCATTCTTCTTCTTCTCATTCTTCTTCTTCCTCTTATTCTTCTTCTTCCTCTCATTCTTCTTCTTCTTCTCATTCTTCTTCTTCCTCTTATTCTTCTTCTTCCTCTCATTCTTCTTCTTCTTCTCATTCTTCTTCTTCTTCTTCTTCTTCTCATTATTCTTCTTCTTCTCATTCTTCTTCTCATTCTTCTTCTTCATTATTCTTCTTCTTCTCATTCTTCTTCTCATTATTCTTCTTCTTCTCATTCTTCTTCTCATTATTCTTCTTCTTCTCATTCTTCTTCTCATTATTCTTCTTCTTCTCATTCTTCTTCTCATTATTCTTCTTCTTCTCATTCTTCTTCTCATTCTTCTTCTTCTTCTTCTTCTCATTCTTCTTCTCATTATTCTTCTTCTTCTCATTCTTCTTCATTATTCTTCTTCTTCTCATTCTTCTTCTCATTATTCTTCTTCTTCTCATTCTTCTTCTTCTCATTATTCTTCTTCTTCATTTATTCTTCTTCTTCTTCTTCTTCTTCTTCTTCTTCTCATTTCATTCTTCTTCTCATTCTTCTTCTTACTATTTCTTCTTCTTCTTCTTCATTCTTCTTCTTCTTCTCATTCTTCTTCTCTCATTCTTCTTCTTCTCATTCTTCTTCTACTTCATTCTTCTACTCATTGTTTTGCTTCTCATTCTTCTTCTCATTCTTCTTCCTCTCATTTTCTTCTTCTTTCTTCTTCACTTCTTCTCATTCTTTTTCCTCTCATTTATTTCATCTTCTCGTTCTTCTTCTCATTCTTTCTTCTCATTCTTCTTCTCGTTCTTAACTTCTTCTCTTCCTCTTCTCATTCTTCTTCCTCTCATTCTTCTTCTTCTCATTCTTCTTCTTCTCATTCTTCTTCTCATTCTTTTTCTTCCCATTCTTCTTCTTCTTTCTTCTTCTTCATTCTTCTTCTTCTTCTCTTCTTCTTCTTCTTCTTCTTCTTCTCATTATTCTTCTTCTTCATTCTTCTTCTTATTCTTCTTCTTCTTCTTCTCATTCTTCTTCTCATTCTTCTTCTCATTCTTCTTCTTCTCATTCTTCTTCTTCTTCACATTCTTCTTCTCATTCTTTTCTTCTCATTCTTCTTCTTCTCATTCTTCTTCCTCTCATTCTTCTTCTTCACATTCTTCTTCTCATTCTTTTTCCTCTCATTGTTCATCTTCTCGTTCCTCTTCTCATTCTTCTTCTTCTCATTCTTCTTCTCGTTCTTCTTCTTCTCATTCCTCTTCTTCACATTCTTCTTCCTCTCATTCTTCTTCTTCTCATTCTCCATCTTCTCATTCTTCTTCTTCTCATTCTTCATCATCTCATTCTTCTTCTCATTCTTCTTCTTCTCATTGTACTTGTTCTCATTCTTCTTCTCTTCCTCTTCTTCTCTTTCTTCTTCTTCTTCGCTTCTTCTTCTTCATTCTTCTTCATTCTTCTTCATTCTTCAACTTTTCTTCTTCTTCTCTTCTTTTTCTTCTTCTTCTTCTTATTCTTCTTCTTCTTCTTCTTCTTCTCATTCTTCCTCTCATTCTTCTTCTCATTCTTCTTCTCATTCTTCTTCTTCTCATTCTTCTTCCTCTCATTCTTCTTCCTCTCATTCTTCTCATTCTTTTACTTCTCACTTTTCTTCTTCTCATTCTTCTTCTTATTATTATTCTTCGTCTCATTCTATTTCTCATTGTTTTTCTTCGAATTCTTCTTCTTCACATTCTTCTTCTCATTCTTCTGCTTCCCATTCTTCTTCTCATTCTTCTACCTTTCATTCTTTTTCTCACTCTTCTTCTTCACATTCTTGTTCTTCTTATTCCTCTTCTTTCTCTTTCTTCATCTTCTTCTTCTTCTACATTTGATTCTTCTTCTTCTCGTTCTTCATTTGCTGCTTCTTTTTCTTCTGCTTCTTCGTCTTCTTTTTCTTTTTCTGATTCTTCTTCTTCTTCTGATTCTTCTTCCTCTCATTCTTCTTCTCATTCTTCTTCTCATTCTTCTTCTTCTCATTCTTCTTCGTCTCATTGTTCTCATTCTTCTTCTTCTCATTCTTCTTCGTCTCATTCTTTTTCTCATTCTTCTTCTTCTCATTCTTCTTCTAATTCTTCTTCCCAATCTTCTTCTTCTCATTCTTCTTCTTCTCATTCTTTTCTTATTCTTATTCTACTCATTCTTCTTCTTCTCATTATTTTTCCTCTCATTCTTCTCATTCATCTTCTTCTCAGTTTTCTTCTTCTCATTCTTCTTCTTCTCATTCTTCTTCTTCCCATTCTTTTTCTTCTCATTCTTCTTCTTCTCATTCTATTTCTAATTGTTCATCTCAATCTTCTTCTTCCCATTCTTCTTCTTTTCATTCTTCTTCTCATTCTTCTCATTCTTCTTCTTCTTCTCATCCTTCTTTTTCTTCTTCTCATCCTTCTTCTTCGTCTCATTCTTTTTCTCATTCTTCTTCTTCTCATTCTTCTTCTAATTCTTCTTCCCAATCTTCTTCTTCCCATTATTCTTCTTCTCATTCTTTTCTTATTCTTATTCTACTCATTCTTCTTCTTCTCATTATTTTTCCTCTCATTCTTCACATTCATCTTCTTCTCAGTTTTCTTCTTCTCATTCTTCTTCTTCTCATTCTTCTTCTTCCCATTCTTTTTCTTCTCATTCTTCTTCTTCTCATTCTATTTCTAATTGTTCTTCTCAATCTTCTTCTTCCCATTCTTCTTCTTTTCATTCTTCTTCTCATTCTTCTCATTCTTCTTCTTCTTCTCATCCTTCTTTTTCTTCTTCTCATCCTTCTTCTTCTTCTCATTCTTCTTCTAATTCTTCTTCTTCATTCTTCTTCTCATTCTTTTTATTCTCATTCTTCTTCTCATTCTTCCTCTCATTCTTCTTCTCATTCTTCTTGATGAGGACATGACCAAGAGTGTGGCACTTGAAGGACTTGGAGGGCCTATGACAAGGTCAAGGACAAAGAGAATTAAGGAAGACATCAAGTGTTGGCAGTCCTTATTCAAAAAGAACTGAACCTAGAAGGATGCAAGCCCAAGTTGATCATATCTTTTAATCCGACTTGAGGAATAAAACTTTTGGGCTGAATTGCATGATAGACCCATAATGATATTTAGTTTGTTTTTCTTAATAAATAAAAATACTAGGCTGCACTAATCCATAGGCCTAGAAAAGATTTAGTTATTTTATTTTCTGTAGTATGGGCTGACTTAATGTTGGACCTTCACTAAACCTAGTGGTTAGGGTTGTAGCCACTAAAAACGACCTCAAATGACTACAAAAAGAGGCAGAACATCAAAACTTTTGTTTTGTAAAGAGTTGTTTCTCCTGGGTTCTTGCAATCAAAAATTGAGATTTATCAAAGGTTTTCATCCTTTGTGTGTTCGTTTCTAGGCTTATCTTCCATCCTTGGAAATGAGATCACACCAATTCCTTTCATCTTTTCTTTTCTTCTCGTCCCAATTTTATCATTGTGTTTTGTATGAAACACTAGAACAACCATTCCCAATTTTTCAGGCAAACTATATCTGAATCATATCTCGGCAATTCTTGATATTTTTCGGTGATTCATAGGTCAATTTCGTAACCAAGAGCGTCATCTTTCCTAAGAATGAGAAAAGAAGAATGAGAAGATGAAGAATGAGAAGAAGAATGAGAGAAGAAAGAATGAGAAAAGAATGAAAAAAAAAGAATAAAAGAAAGAAAAGAATGAGAAGAAGAAGAATGATAAGAAGAAGAATGATAAGAAAGAAGAATGAGAAGAATGAAAAATGAAAAAATGAAAAGAAAAAGAATGAAGAATAATGAAACATCAATGAGGAAAAGAATGAGAAGATTAAAAAATAATAAGAAAAGAATAAGAAAAAAGATGAGAAGAAGAGTGAAGAAGAAAATGAGAAGAAGAGTGAAAAAAATTGAAGAAGAAGAAGAATGAAAGAAAATGAATGAAGAGAAGAGATAGAAGAAAATGAATGAGGAGAAGAGTTAGAAAAAAGAATGATGAATGAACAAGAATGAGAAAGAAGAAGAAGAATGTGAAATGAAAGAAAGAATGAAGAAGAAAGAAAATGAAAAGATGAAGAAAAAAAGATGAAGAATGAGAAAAAAATGAATGAAAAATGAGGAAGAATGAGAAAAAGAGACAAGGATGAAGAAGAAGAATGAGAAGATGAAAGGAAGAATGAGAGATGAAGAATGATAAGAAAGAAGAATGAATAGAAGAATGAGGAAAGAAGAAGAGAATGTGAAAAGAAGAATAGTAAAAGAAAAATGAAGAAGAAAGAATAGAAATGAAGAAAAGAAGACTGAGAAGAAAGAAGAATAGAAGAAGATGAAATGAAGAAGAAGAAAAAGAAGAAGATAGAGATGATGAAATGAGGAAGAATGAATGAGGAATGGAAAGAAACAGATGATGAATGAGAAAGAATGAGATAGATAATGAAGAAGAAGAATGAGAGAAGAAGAAGAATAAGAAGAATGAATGAGGGACAAGAATGGAAGGAATGAAGAAGAATGAGAAGAAAGAGAAGAATGTGATGAGAAGAAGAATGAGAAAGAGAGAAGAAGAATGATGAAGAGATGAAAGAAGAAGAATGAGAAGAAGAAGAGAGAATGAGATGAAGAAAGAATGGAAAGAAGAAGAATGAGAAAGAAAAGAATGAAAAAATCTGAAGAATATAAGAATGAATGAAAAAAAAGAATGAGAAAGAAAAAAAAAAATAAGAAGAATGAAAGATAATGAATGAAGAAGAAAAAGAATAGGAGAAAAAAGAATGAAACAATAAGAATGGAACAAGAATGAAAATTAAGAATAATAAGAAGAAGAATGAGGAGAAGAAGGAAGAAAAAGATTTGAGACAAAAAGAATGAGAAGAAAAAAAGAACAAGAATGAGAGAATGAAGAAGAATGAGAAAAAAAAAAAAATGAAAGGAAGAATTAGAAGATGAAGAATGATGACAAGAAGAATGAATAAGAAAAAGAATGAGAAGAAAGAATAATGAGAAGAAGAAGGAAGAAGATAAGTAAAAAGAATAGGAAGAATGAGAAGAAGGCTTGGAAGAAGAATAAGAAGAAGAATGAGAAAAGAATAATGAGAAGAAGAAGAATGAAAATAGAAGAAGAATGGATGATAAATGAGAAGAAGAAGAATCAAGATGATGAATGAGAAGATGAGATGATGGAATGAGAAGAAGAAGAATGAGAAGAAGAATGAAACAATGAGAACAAAGAACAAAGAAAATTAGAATAATAAGAAGAATAGAGCAAATGTGAAGAATGAAGAATGAAAGAAACAAATAATGATGAAGCAAAGAATGAAGAAAATGATGCAGAAGAATGAAGAAGAAGAATGAAAATGAGATATGCGAAAGAAGGAGAAGAGAAAATGAGAAGAAGAAGAATGAGAAGAAGAAGAATGAAGAAGAAGAAGAAGAATGAGAGATTAAGAATGAAGGAAGAAGAAAAAGAAAGAGCCGAAGAATGAGAATGAAGAATGACCAAGAAAGAATGAGGAAGAATGAAAGAATACATAATGAGGAACAAGAATGAAGAAAGATTAAAAAGTAAGAAGAAGAGATAGAGAAATGCGAGAGAAAGAAATGAGACAAGGAATGAGAGAAAGATGTGAGAAGAAGAATAGAATGAAGAATGAGGCGAAAGAATGGAAAGAATGAGAGAGATGAGGAGGAAGAATGAGGCAGAATGAGGAAAGAATGGAAAGAATGAAGGCTGAAGAAGAATCGAGATAGAGAACAAAGAATGAGAAGGAGCAGAATATGAGAAGGTGAGAACAGACATAGAATGAGAGAACATCTGAAGAGAACAATGAGAGTGAAATTACGAAATGATAAGAAGAATGAGAAGTAAGTGAGACAGAAGAATGAGAAAGAAGAAGAGAATGAGGATAGATATAGAATGAGAGAGAGAAGAAAGCGCAGAAGAATAAGAAAGGAATGAGGAAAGACAAAGAAGAATGAGAGAAAGATGGGGACGAGAAGGCTGAACAGAATGGAAGAGAATGATAAGGAAGGCGAAGGAAGAAGGAGATGAGGAAGGAAACGAAGAATGGGAGAAAGAGTCAAAGGAGTGAGGAAATGAGAAGAGGTGGAGGAAGGAAAGGAGAAAGGGTGACAGAAGGAATGGGAAGGAATGACGACGAAGGAAGAGACTCAGAAGATAGAAGGGAGAAGAACAATACAGGAATAAATGAGAAAGGAGAATGAGAGATCGACGAAGGATGGGAGAAGAAAGAATAGAGAATGAGAGAAATGGAGCGAGGAAGAGGAATAGAAGTAAAGAGAATGAGGAAGAAGAAGAGAAGAATGAGAGAAAGAATGAGAAGGAATGAAGAATAGAGAATGGAGAAAATGAAAGAAGAATGAGAAAAGAAGAGAATGAGAAAGAAGATGAGGAGAAAGAAAATAGAAGAAAGAATGAAAGAAAAATTAGAAGAATGAAGAAAGAAGAATAAGGAAAAGTGAAAAGAATAATAAGAAGAAGAAGGAGAAAGAAAGATAGAATGAGAATAAAAAGAGAAGAATGAGAGATGAAAAATAACAAGAAAAGAATGAGAAGAAGAATAGTGAGAATAAGAATGAGAAAGTTAGAATATAATAAAGAAGAA